>CALNVZ010003428.1:36425853-36470217 GCA_940671915.1 Paracentrotus lividus
AGATGCCCTGGTAAATGTAGATTACCATAGAGCACTTGTGAGTTATGAGCTGGCTGGATTTGATTTATTCCTGCCAGACAACAGTGCTGTAACTTTTTTCTTTATTTAAAGTAGACAACTGGAGAGTCAAAACTGCTTTTAATTGCTACCAAACTCATACCACTGCAACGGAAAATCTTTACTGATTCAGAATATCTAAACCCCTTGTCAATATCTCTTTTAGATCGGGAGTTATCACCTTTCAAAGAAGGGCCCCATTTTCAGGTCGACATTATGACGTCACAGCGTGGGCACCCTTACTGTGTCCACTTTATGCACGTATCCCGTACTGTGCTATATTGCGTACATTGCACATTGTGATTCTTCAAAACTTTCTTTCTCTATTTTTATCTCATGCTTCACCCAAGGCCCTGACTAACTGGTCAAATGATATATCTTGCCGACTATTCCTCTATCATTTGTCTATATATTTAAGTTATTCCGTTCCAATAATGTATTCTTTTTCATTATATTAAAATATAATTAAAATATTCCTATCCTCAGCACGAGAGTGAGTGAAAACAAAAAATAAAACAAAGTGACATTGTTTTCATTATGGACTGTTCAAATCATACTTTTAGTTTTGTTTTCATGACAAATTATTATACTAGTAATCCTATATATCTATATTGTAAGGTTATCATAATCTTGAAATTGCTCATTTGGTTTTGTAAGTCTTTATATTATTATGCAGATCCCGAGATACTTTCATCCGTTATCTCTATTTAATTCGTCCAAACTTTCGGATGGAATAGCTCCTTAGTTCTTCAGTTACACTATATGTGAACCTTTTTTCATGGTTTTAGATATTGTTCAGAATGAAATAACATTATTTTGTAGATTCGACCTTGTTGCAATTGATTTGACAGATTTTGCATTCGTGATAAAAGCAGCAGTCTTACGAGAGACTACTGTATATTCCATCCGCTCCTGGCGGAAAACTAAATTAGTAGACCGTAAATATTGCAAACAAATCAATGCTTACATAATTGATTCTTAAATATTCTGTTTTTTCAATATGTATTGATTTTATTTTATGGACGTTTCTGGTCTTTCAGCCATTGAATTTCGATAAATAAGGAATTTTGGAGGAACTGTGACATGACCACCTTGTCAAACTAATGATGGTAGTGTTAATCCGTGTAAGTTAGTTGGGAAAGTCATGACGGTGGGTGGCATGATTATATTTTGCTCTAAAACCTTATTTGGAGGATTCAGATTATAAAGAAACAATCATATTTAAATCAATATAGATTCAACACAGAATAAGTCTTCTTAAGAATGAAGTCACTATAAATTTACGTGGAATTTTAAGCATTATATCTCCGAATGTCAATGGGCCGCACCGTTCACGGCCCCTCGGTGAGAGATGAGCAAGGCAATTCGTGCTTTTACCATGATTCCAAACTCTTCAAAAATCTATCGCGGCAAGTTCAAATGTACAAAATAATCACAATCGTTAACAATATCACAAAACACGATCTTCTGAGGATATACAACCCTTTATGATATGTCCAATGGTGTAATCAGTTGTGATAAAAGAGCCATATTAATCCGAGACACAGCAGCTATAGCAAGCTAGTACAGTGCAAGCAATATACGTACGCATGCATTGCATGCACATCATAGATCATATGCATCAAGCTGCGCGCAAGCTCAGATCAGCTGGCTGTTGTTCGAGCTGTCCAAGGTGTGACGTCACAAACCAGGAGCTCCTCCGCACGCCGAGCAGCCCATTTGGGGGCGGATTAAACAAAAACACTAAAAACCATTTACTGCTATATCGTATAAACGAAGAAAAATCTATTCAGCAACATGCAATTTGGCCATTATTAGCAAATATTGTGTATTTTCTCCGTGTGTATACTTTATGACCCCTCTCCCCCCCCCCAATTAAATCTTAGATGCCCTGGTTAATGTAGATTACCATTGAAGTTACTAGAGCACTTGTGAATTATGAGCTGGCTGGATTTGATCCTTTACTGCCAGAGAACAGTGCAGTACTCAACATATTTTCACATTTTTCTTTAATTCTTTTTAGACCCTCCCCCCCCCATTTAGATGCCCAGGTAAAGGCGATCGGCCTGCACGGCATCGCTAAGCTAAAACGAGGACTGAAGATGCGATCTGTGTGCAAGCCGCCATTGCTCCACGAAGTATTCGCGAAGAGCATGACTTAATTTGCATACAGTTCTATGCAAACACACGCCAGCCAATCGCGATCGCGCTGTACGTGTGAGTCCGATTAGCGTACAAGCGTGTGTGTGTGTGTGTGTACAGAGCACTGTATCAGTGTTCGGATCTTGAGATGTATATGTATCGCTACCTTCTCGCTTGCACAGGCGGGGACAAGCTGTTCTCTCATATGCATCCGAGCATGCGAGCAGTCGAATCAATGCCGATAACGAATTGGCTCATGACTTCGGCAATCGTTCGGGCGTTCTAGCTTTCGGTTTTTGGACCACTGCGTATAAGAGTCGCACACCGTTGGTATGAATGGGCAGCTTGCAAAGTCCGTTACCGCGTACGTATTTTGAACTGGCCCTCTACACGATGAGGAACGTGCATCTTTAATGTAGATTACCATTGAAGTTTCTAGAACACTTTTGAGTTATGAGCTGGCTGTAACTCGACCCATTTTCCCTTTTTTCTTTATTAAGACCCCCACCCCATGTCAATAGTAAATGTAGTCTATCATTAAAGTTACAAGAGCACCTGTGTGCAGTAACTCAACATATTTTCCCCTTTTTCTTTAATTACTTTTAGACCCCTCTCCCCTCATTTACAGTACCAACGAGGTTAAGAAGTCACGAATTCTCACGACCTTTGTCTGCTAAGCCGGAAGCATGTGGTACTCAATAAGAGTACCAGCAGCGCGGACATGGAGTCGAGTTCGCTCGACCTGAGCGTGTGTGTAAATCAAAACACTTTCTTGTCTCATCGGAAAACTTTCGATCGCGCTGCTGCGATTCGAAAGGCCGATTCATAAGCGGATCACTGACCCATGAAACGATCACACATTCAAGTCGGCGGTGCGAGTATTATGTACTAGTATTATTGTGCATGCATGTGTATACTTACAGTGTTAATGTTATCCCCTTGCTTTTCCCCTCCTGCCTACCACATTTCTTTCTCTCCTCGAGGACACTTATGATCACCTCTCCAAGTCCAAGCTCTCAATATATTCCATCCATCGTCTTTAGCTTTCTATCCCCTTCTCTGACAAGTTCATTTTCACTTGTCCCGCGCGCCCGCTAATTTTTCCACCACTTTTTTTTTTTTAATTCCCCTGTGACTCTCGATGTTCGATCATATTTTCATTTCAATTTTCAGGCATACTGCTGCCCCAATTCCCGCCAGCCCCTTCTATATGAAACGTTTCCCTTTTTATTTTGCATTGTTTTGGGGGTTCATAAAATACAAATATAAAGGCCACTTTTGTTGGAGTTGTAATTGGAATAATCTTAAGAATAAACGTAGTGCCTTCCATTTTATTAGCAGAGCATGGAGGTAGAGCTAGCCATATGGGCATGTGGGAGAGAAGGGTGAGAGCTACAGATGTAGAAACGCTTACAGATATCACGGCGAGATAGCTCAGTGCACATGTCCGAGATAAAAAACATTGGTCACATGGAATCTGACCCGAATGTGACCTTTGTTATCTTGTTTTGAGTGTGATTTCTTTGAAACTATTGAAGAGAGACGAAAGCAAGAAAGAAGTAAAGCAAGAATAAATTAAAGAACAGTAATGAAACAACTGGATAGGCATACAAGCCTTATATCAAGTGTGATTTCTTTAAATAAATTTGACGTAAACGATTGATAAAGAGAATAATAATTACATGATTGATGATAATAATAAATACATGTTTATGTTTCAAGACCGAAGAGACGAATATAGTAAGTGAAAGAACAAATGATGCGAGAATAAGAACGAAATAAACTTCAAGCTTAAGTTTCTTTGTTTTCTTTTCCTTTTTCTTGTTCAATTCTTACATTGAATTAATTAGAGTGGGGTTCAAGATATACAAGATTATGATAAACAAATGTTTTAATCGACCAGTTGAATCAGAGAGAGATAGAAAGAGAGGCGAGAGTGGCCTCAGGGAAAAGAGTGCAATGATGGTATCACATGTCATAAAACGTCTCATGTATATGTCTACACAAGGTGGTTCAGATCGACATAAAAAATGATAATATGTCTCGCCATGTTTACAAGATACGGCGGGGGGGGGGGAGTTGGAACGAAAAAAAAAGCGTTCGTTTGAGAGAAAGAGAAAGAAACTTGTTGGGGTAAAAAAAAACGTTTGTTGGAGAGGGAGAGAAAGAGAAAGCTTGTTGGGGTCAATTCGCGGTTCCTTTGAAGTTTTCTCAAATACAGAATATTCAAACAATAACCAGGACGCGCGTAATGAGGTGGTAATTCAATTCAATTCAATTCAATTCAATTCAATTCAATTCATTTATTTTCCACAATAATAAAAGTACAATATGTACGTTGCATATATACAACAAAGTTAAAACATATACAATAATGTACGATAATATACAATGATATACAAAAACATTGGGAATGAGAAAACTGAACAAATAACGATATAAAGAAAAAGAAAACACGTTATTACTGCGGAGGGAGCCAACTGGAAGACTGAAAAAAGTCTTAAAGCGTTGGCACCCGAACATGTAAAATACATTGAAGTAACAATCAAATATTACGTTAAATAGAATAGAAAGGTGAAAACAAACAAAGAAAACAACAATAAAATGATAAGGAAACTCTACTAAGGTTATGCTCGATTAAGGGATGTATCTATCAAGTGTTTTTTTAGTTTTCGTTTGAAACATTGGAGTGACACTGAGTTTTTTATTTCATTTGGTAAAGAACTCCACAGTTTTGGGCTGGTAAAACAAAGAGTGGATTTTGCATAGGATGTACGTATTTTGGGAAAATGAAAATCATTAGAAGATCGAGTTTGATAAGAGTGGATACTTGCATTAATAGGAAATAAATCAGTAATATAATGAGGAAGTACATTATTTTTACATTTATACATGAACATACCAGTTTGTAGTTGAAAAATATCGTAAATACTACATTTGTAAGTACTTTAAGTTTATGTAATAAAGGGGCAGAATGAGCGATATACGAGGATTTGGATATTAGACGAATTGCTTTTTTCTGTAGTTTAAAAACTCTATTAGAATATGACTTAGGACATCCAGCCCAATTTATATTGCAGTATGATATGTGAGGTAAAAATAAGGTATTGTAGATAGTAATTGGCGGATCAATTGAAGCCCTATTTTTCTTGATGGTGGGGTTGAAAAGAATTTGTCTCTTCATTATCAACAGAGCTACTTGGTACCACGTTTTAGATTATGGGCAGTTCCAAGGTAACGGAGTGACATTCAGAAGCAACATTTCAGCATTCAAACAATTTTATCATCCATACTTCTATCTTTATGTACAAAGAAATGGTTCATGACAAAAGCTGATGGTACCCTCTTTTCAAAATGATAATTTTTTTTATAGTGACCCTCTTAATTAATGAGATATGAATATTCATAATCATGGTTACGGAGTGACGCAAAATGGACATGCATATTTGAGCAGAAAACATTTTGCTTAAACACTATGAAATTTAAATGGCTATGACAATTTTGAGTTATTGATTGGATTCTATGTTATTCTAGGTATAATATGCCACCTTGCATAAAAAAATTGGTTGAATATTTTGTTTAATTATGACTTAAAACTTGAACCCTTGTCCGGTTACGGAGTGACGGTTACGGAGTGACATCTGGTTTCCCGGTCTTTTTTCGTGAGGAGAAATGCATTATAAAGAAATATTAATACCAAAGTTTGTTGGAGTAGACCATGACAATTACTTTAAGCCAAAAAAATTGGCAAAAAGTGACGAGATATAAGAATTAGAGGCATTTAAAGCCCCATAGTCCCATACGTGCAAATTTGGTTTTGATCAATTATTCAGCGCAAGAATACTGAATCGCAATTTTTTTTAACTTAAATGATTGTTGTATTGTAAAGAAGCCTTTGTGGTAATTCAGATCCTAATTTGCATTTTCAAAGGCACAGCGGCACATTAAAATTTCAGCTCCATGTCCTGTTTTGCTTGGAACTGCCCTTATACAAAACATGAAACGGTCCTAGAAAGATTTGCTTGCATACAAATATCCCTGCATTAATATCTTAAACAACCCGCCCTCCAAGGGCGAGGCCAAATGTAAGTCTATACTACAACAAGTTAGCTTAAATATAAAGTACAAAGTAGGCCCCGTAATCCTTAACAGCTCCTAATTATTTTTCTCTCCCTTTGATCGATATATTAAAAAGAACATTCATACATTTAACTATCGGGTCGACATGTTCTGTAGATCCATTGCACAATATGACAGTGGTCAGGTGACAATGCAAACCAAATCAATGATGACGAGAATTACGTGAGAAAACCGCTTGGCCTTGTATTTTGAACTTGAAATGGGAGCATGCTTGACTACTTTATAAGAATGTCAAGGTGCCTTTCAGTATGTTCTTATGTACAACCAACGTATAATATATGATTACGTAACAAAATGGGGAGAGAAGAACAAGTCATGTTCTACATTGTTCTACCGAGTGAGTAAAAAAAAACTTTACACCTAGAAAAATGTCAATAAAAAGAAAACCAATTTATATACCCCAAATTATTTTACATATTCTGAAAGAGTAACTCCTCCTGCATCTCCTGGTACCATTTTTTGTGTGGTATGTCTCTACGCTTGAATGAACACGACGCATTGTTTGCGAACATGTCAATTTCGAATTGTGCCAGAATGAGAGTAAAATAATTATAAAAAAAGCTAGAAAAAAGCATCTTCATCCTGATTAAAATAGCATTACTTTTTAACGAAAATGTCTTCAGCTTAATAACTTGGCAGGGTTGTTGTTACACATATTGACTACATTTTGTATGAAAATTAGATTGACTCGTGAAGTAATGCACGAATGAGTACACATTAAAGACTAAATTGCCACTGACAGACCAAAAAAGGCCTCCAAATACTTTCGAAAAGTGATTATTTTGTCTTTGACGTGTGCTCACTCACGCCTGACTCTACAGATCTATCTAATTTTCATACAAAATGTAGTCAATATGGGTAACAACAACCCTGCCAAATTATTAAGCGGAAGACATTTTCGTTAAAAAGTTATGCTATTTCAATTAGGATGAAGTTGCTTTTTTCTAGCTTTTTGTTGTTTTGATTTTACTCCCATTCTGGCACAATTCGAAATTGAAATGTTCGCAAACAATGCGTCGTGTTCATCCAAGCGTATAGACATACCACACAAAAATGGTACCAGAAGATGCGGGAGGAGTTACTATTTCAGAATATGTAAAATAATTTGGAGTTTATAAATTGGTTTTCTTTTTATTGACATTTTTCTAGGTGTAAATTTTTTTTTGACTCACTCGGTAGAGATAGATTCTAGAAACCACCGACCAACGACCAACGTCCAACTAACAATATTACAATATTTAGAACGGGAAATCTCCTTACGACCAACGACCAATGAATGATTATATGATATCCCTATAAATGCAGAGGAGAACAAGCTGTTCTGGTTCCAACCAATTACCAACGACAAACGTTTAAAGAATGTGACATCTCCCAACTCTGAAAGAAATCGGCTGGCCTGGGAAAGTTGGTCGTTGGTTGTTAGATGTTGGTCATTGGTACACCGCATGACGAACCAGTCCGTTTGAGGACAATAGACCCCTAATTGCAGCTCTATTAGTTCTCTTTTCCAACATGACCAGGGACGTGACGAGAGGAGACCCTGGTGTGACAAACACCACAAACAAGATATCTATCTATAACATCTGTTCCTTGACCTCGGTCCAAACAGTGGTCACCCAAGGTCTCAGCGGGGGGCCACACGCGGTGGCAATATTGTTTACATTAAACAATCTAGATGTGGGTATCGATACATTTTTATTAGTTTTTATATTCTCGTACTCCTCGTATTCCGAGGTTTATTTTCTTGGAATTGAAAACGAATTAACATTTGATTTCTAAATATAATATGCCTTTGAAAACTTGAAAAATATCAAATACAATAATTTCATTCCGATGGGCCAACAACAGGCAGAGCTACTCTTACGTAATATCACAGCTGTTGTTTATCATTTAACCCTGGCTCAACGTTCAGGCTAGCCAGCAGAGTTGAAAAGTTAGATAACAAGGATTACCTGGCCATGCAGGGTCGATAGTGCTTGGAAATGAATATCTTGGAGTTTCAAACGAGGTTTTTTGATAGGGGGTATCTTACCTGAGTTCGAACTCGGGTCGGCTTGCAAACGAGGGGTTGACGGCCCCTCCGTTTAAACTTTAGGCTGAGTAGGGTATTCTATAATTAAGCTATAAATTTTAAATCATAAAGATGAAAAAGAAAAAACAAACATTTAACTCCCATGATATATATCCCACACAGCTCAAAATTTGGTGGTAAATTTGCCATGAAGTTGGATTTTAAGTATTGTTTTTCACCAGAGAAAAGAAAGAAAATATCAAGGATCATGCAGGAAACATCTGAAATAAAAGATGCTGTTTTAATGACAAAAGAACTTCTTCAGGTCTTGAATGTAATGTAGTAAACATTTACACAGTTCCCCATATAGCATTGCTGCTAGTGTGGTGATGTTAAAACTCGCATACTTAAAATAAAAAAAAAGATACTTTCATATACATGTGTACAAACCTATGAATTATGTAGATTTATTCCCCTTTTAACAGTTTTGATGTTAAATCTTGTAGATTAGGTAGCTATAAATTTGTAAATAGGCCTAGCTCTAAATTTATAAATAAGTATAAGTGGATTTTTTCAAGAAATTTGTTGATCAATCATCGCAAAAAAATTTCCTCTTGAAAGTGAGGCTACTTATGATGATGAGCAGGTCACCAAAATTGCAAACTTTAAGGTCTCACAAATTCCTCTCTAAATATTGAAATTATCTACATGTGAGAATATTGGCTTATATTTTTTTTTTAATAAGTAATTTTTGGATAATGATTCCCTTAATGATTTGGCTCAAATATTCCCAATTTGAATGACAGTGCTGTACATACACAGCAACAACAATGTCAAATGAATTTCTCTCTCTTTGCAGTGATCTTGATGAAGCGATTGTCACGCTCCGTCAATTCACTCCTGAGCTTGTAGTGGAGGCATCTGTACGATGTCTGAGATTGATAGACACCAATACCAACCTTCCTCATACACTGCCTCCTGGTATGTCAGCCAGGTTCAGGCTGGGTACAGATCTGGCTAATGCTCTGCAGGTACATACATCGGGAGAATTATCTTTGTTTTTATATTACCTTTTATTACTGGATGCATTGTAAGTATGCAGCATTAATCTTCAGCTAGATCTATTGATCTCTCATCCATGTCTCTGTAACACAAATCCATCAATAGCCAATCACAATCGTTGTTACTTGTGCTTTTTGTTTAAAAGACTTTTCAATAACCAATTACAATTGTTTTTTCAAGTTTCACTTGAACGCAAACGTTTGTGTATCGAGGCACTGGTCTTATCATCCTACTTGTTTATCTATTTTGCCTTTTGTACATGGAGACTGTAGTGTGAAAGTGCAACAGATTACATGTACGGTATAGACAAAATACAACTTTAATCTTCCCAAGGCCGTTAACAGTGGTAATCACTCCAGAATTCGTTTAGTCTTGCCTTCGTGCAGAATTAGATTTATGTGTAGCTGTTCCAACCTCAATTGATTAGGTATTCCAGTTGAACACCAAGCTGTATGTTTTATGATTTACTGGAAATTATTCTAAATTGCTCAATTTTTAAATTGATTTTCAATCCATTTGCTCAAGGGAGACAAGTGATTTTTATGTGCAGGTTTCAAAAAGAGACACTGTTAAAATGTGATCTTTCTAATCAGGTGATAAAACATATTGAAGGAGACGTAATGGTATCAAATTGTCTTTCTGTTTCAGACACTGGGTTTCCGTGGCGACATGGGGTACCAGACATTCCTGTACCCTAATGAGGCAGACATTCGTCGGCTGATGATGTTTTTGGTTGAGAAACTACCTAAGGAATCGGTGTCAAGTACTGATGAGCCACAGGGTGAGTTCTCCCCTTGGTCTACCAGCAGTTGGTCCAATTCTCTGGTTGTTTAATACCACTTGGGATAAACAACATATTTGGTATATGATGCACCACGCCGTACACCGAAGTACCATCGTAACCCGGGGTACGGCACTGTGCGGCGCCCTCTATTGTCCATTAACGTACAGTTATACAATGTTTCACGCTGAGTATTATTTTCACGATCGTACAATCGGTGCGACAATAATCACAATGCCTAATTTCCTTTAATATAATCTAATGACAATAATAGTAACAAATCTAAATTATAGTAACTACTCAAGAATTTGAATATATAATTTTGGACAGTCTAGTAACCAATAGGTGAGCGGCAAGAGGCCAAATTTGGAGACTTTAATGCACCCGACTGGATTAAAGCAACAAGATACCTTATTTCAAAGGAAATTTTCTGAATTTTTCGAAAATGAGCATAAAAGTTGCCGCATCTTGTAGCTTCACCATGGAAACTAGCTTTAAATAGACCACGCCCATTTTTATGACAAAAATCATGAAAATTAAAGTATGGGTCATATACTTGGCCGTTTATGAGTTTTGGACATTTTGGGGGCTTGCCCTATGTTGAAACTAATATAGATATAACTGGAAATTCCTCAATTACAATTCTATAAAAAAATTGAAGTAAATTCAAAATCAATTCTGTTGCCTAGCAACAGATTTTTGCATAGCAACCATTTACCCGCGTCCACAAATGTTGAAATTTCCTATTCCAAATGCAATTTCTATGTTTTTAAAGTTATAAAATCAAACTAATTTAGTTTTAATGCTTAACATATGTTGATATGTATTGTAGAGGGATGACACAAAAGAAAAAAAATCCATATAAACAATGAATTGTAACGCAAAATATTGTCAAACAAACCCTTGTCATCATGAAAATATGTCAAATCTACGGGAAATCTGTATATATTCACTTGTATTTAACTCTATTCTGCATACACATGGTTAAAAGGATGCAAAATGAAGGTGTATTTTCAAAGAAACAAACCATGAAAACCGTTTACCTTAGAAAATACTTCAAATATTACATTTCTAAGCAACGATGGTGAACATTATGTTGCCTAGCAACCACTTTTTACCTAGCAACCATGTCTGTAAATCTTATTTAGAGCATTTAACTAGTTTGTATTGGTATATATTGAAAGGAACCAACCGTAAATCCCTTAACCTTAGAAAAGCTAAAATATGACACATTTTTATGCATCCATGGTGAACATTATGTTGCCTAGCAACCACATTTTACCTAGCAACCATCTGTAAATCCCATTTAGAGCTTTAAACCAGTTTGAACTTGCATTATTTTGTTGTGGTTTTCTATAAACATGGCCCCAAAAGATATAACCATAACACTTGAATCCATTGTATCAAACTGATTGAAATTGTCATCCTTTGAAAAAAAAAATCTTTACCTAGCAACACCTCTCTAGATCATGCCTAAAGCTTAAGCAGTTAAACTTAATATTCTGTCAGTGTATTTTATTATTTAGATAGTAGTTGTGTTATGTATACTATCATTTATTTGATTTGAATCACAAAGTTTTGTTATTGAGGAATTCGAAGTGATTTTCACAGCAACAACCTCGTTTGCCGAGCAACAGCACCTCTATGCCATGTTTAAATCTTTAAGGCCGCAGTATATAACTTGGTTATCTTGTCGGCATCTTTTATTAGTTAAAGAGTATTAAAGTCTTATCCCTAAATCATATACTTTTGTCATGTTAAATTGAATTTAAAATTCACCTAGCAACCACATATCTATACCATGTGCAATATAAAGTATTGTCGCCCCCTTACAGAGAATATACAAAATGCAGTATAATTCATCATTTGACTGAAATTATTGGTGTGAACACATTAGTTTTACTTATAATATATCAGTTAACATCAATATTATCTGAAATAGCAATTCAACGGAAAGTGTTTCCCCCCTGGGGATCAATAACGCTGGACCCACGATCTGACCATTTTTTCTAAGCTTGACCCAGTAAAAGACGCCTAACTGATCGATGCTTATTCTTTACCCCATCTTTCCTGGCATTGCTCCATCGGTAAACCCATCTTGTTGACCCGCCAAGCAGACTTGCTATCTCCTTGTTCGTTTTCCCTTCTTTTCTCCAAGTTTTAGCTAATTTATTTGACTTTTAATTTCGCTCTCAGTACTTTCCTTCTTCCTCCTGTTATTATTGTCCACCATTTTTTAATGTCAAAAAGGAGGTTTGAGATCTGTATATTCTTGTGTGAAAGTTCAAACCACCACTTTAGCTCTTCTTGTACATATCACACAAAGTTCATCTTTGCAGCATAAAAAAGGTAATTTCAACAGCTAAGCTGGCATATTTGTTTGAAAGCCGAAATCATTACTCCCTTAAGTATATATTCAATACAAGCACGACATAGGGGGTGACAATACTTATTGCACACGGTATATATCATGCTTGAAATTCTTTAAGCAGTTATTGGTTATTTAGTAGGCGTCTTGTCATTATTTACAGTAGACCCTATACTTTATACCTAACTATTTCTGCGGTGTTATAATCTCATTTGATAATTTGAGTGGAAATCCAACATTTTTGGTGATGAAGAATTAACATTAAAATATATATTCTACTTAAATATTTTAGGTTTTTAAGCAGTTTAAGCAGTTTAAACTGCGATTCTGTTTGTAATTTTTATTCTCTAAACAGTAAGCTCATACCCTAAATACTCCTATATTCCTATCCTGTATGATATTAATTCAATTGGAATTTTGTTGTTGAAGAATTTAAAGGAATTTCCATAGCAACAAATATATTTTATCCAGCAACGACAAACATATTTTATACAAATCATATTAATTTGGCCTGATAATATGGTCTGAAGTGGACCATCCTGACCGATGGTTCTAGAATATCTCCCCCCAGAGGACAACTTCCCCTAAAGGAGCGATCACATACCCAGTTCCGGGGCCCGGATGACGTAAAGCATCAGTCGATTTCACAATTTTTGTATGAGCTGCACACTATTCTTTTTCCATAGGATAGCTCCGGACCCTTTACAAATTAATTGCTTCAATTCCGCCTTGAACATAAACTTATAGGGGAGACTGGGGTAATTATGGCCCCCTTTTTCACATTTCCTATTACTACCATTAAATGAAAAGTCCAATGATATTCTAAATATGTAAAAATACAGTCGGTCCATATACCTATAATATACAAAGGAAAGTATAAACCTGCTACTTCTCATTTGCATATTAATTACCATTATGTTAACAACTTTGGGGGGCCATAATTACCCCACGGTTTGGGGTATTTATGGCCCCTATTGTCATGACTGTATGAATTCATAGATATTATGCTAATTAATGATGGTAATGTATAATAACTGTTGTTGGGTATTCCTAATACACTTATCAACCACCAACAATGATTTAATCAATAATGGGTTCAGCCAGACTGTTGAAATTTTGCAATCAGAGCAATACATCTATTTATGTACAAAATCGTACAAGTTATTGTCCCCGTCAACGCTTATCTGCGCTTATACACTGTTTATGCATTGGGGGCCATAATTACCCCAAATGACATTTTCAATTTGATCCCCCTTTACAGCTCTACTATTGAAGATATTCAGGTGGAAGTTTTTCTGTCGTGTTTTTTACTTCCTATTGTTTCAATTTCAATCAAAATTTCATCTTAAATGATTTTAATTAATGATATAACACCCCACATAAAAAAAGCAGACTTGCCACTTTCCAATGAACATAATTGTAATTGCCGTACATTTTAGGCTTACCTTAGCACAAAATTTCATTTAAATGGCTTATTTTTCTCATATGATAGTAGGAAGAGTTTAGCTAGGCATTTGTAAAAATTAAACTATCATTGTGTAATGCAGCAAAGAGTTATAAGCTCTCAAAGACAAAGGGGCCATAATTACCCCAGGGCCATAATTACCCCAGTCTCCCCTATATCCTAGTTTGGTTCATTTAAATTTGGAATTTTGATTTCGGTATCAGCAATAACAGCCGTGTGGTATGAAGCACAGACTCTCATTCAGAGGACTCGAGCTCGATCCCCTAGAATTTTCCCCATTTTTTTTTTCAATTAAATTTTGTTGCTCTAAATCTAGATGAATAAATTAGACTATCCTTAAAACTTATAGTTGAAAGACGAATTTGATAAAAATCACATTTCCATTTGAACACCTATTTGATATCCAGCATTAGGTTAAAAAATGTGAAACGTTATTAGATGCAAATATACCAAATACTGAATATACCAAAGTGGTCTTTCCTACGACAAACCCCCCCCCCTAAAAACAAACAAACAAACAAACAAATAATAATAATAAATTAATGAACAAAATAAATTGCAAGACATAGTTTAGCTTGTAAATAATGATCAGGAGCCTTTAAGGGGCCCTGGCGGGGGTAGCAGGAGAGTCGCAAGTCCCTTTGGTGACTCCACGGGTTTTCTACGGCCTACCGGGTTCAGAAAAACGTCGGGAAAATCGTAAGCATGCAGTCGGTCTTCCCGGCTCCACTAAATTTATAGCATGACTACTGGAAAATATTCCACTGTGCACATAATATCGTAATGGAGCCGGCCTGGAACCGTGCGTAATGGTCAAAATGTATTTTCCTACTCACCGTACGGGCCCTGGAAGCAAAGATTTGGGGGTAAAGGGATAGAGACAATAGCTGGTCTCTATCAAAGTCGCTCTTGGGGTAAATCTTGTGCGAAAGAAAGCAATAATTATAAAACCTACTGATTCCCCTCGCCGTACAGGCCCCAGGCACGAATTATGATCGAGGCATAAAACAAATCCCACTTGACAACTTTCCCTAGGGCAACTCCCATGGAGGACATATTTCCCAGGGAATGGTTCCCCACAGGACTACTACCCCGATTAAATCTAATCTGGAGGACAAGTCCCCAAGAGGACAACTCTCCCAAGTACAACTCCCCGGACAATACCTCTGATTGACAACTACCACGGAGAACAACTCCTCTGGAGAACAATTCCCCTGAGGGACTACTCCCTGGAGGACAATTGCCCGGATGGACAACTCCTCCAGAGGACAATTCCCTGATGGACAATTCCTCCAGAGGCAATACCTTTGATGAACAACTACCACGGAGAACAACTCCTCTGGAGGACAATTCCCCTGATGGGCGACTCCCTGGAGGACAAATCCTCTGGAGGTCATCTGCCCTGATGGACAACTCCTCCAGAGGATAATTCCCCCGATTGGCAACTCTTCTGGAGGACAAATTCCCTGGAGAACAACTGCCGTGATGGACAATTCCCAAAAAGGGCATTTCCCCATGTCATGACTTACAGTATTGGTGACCGGAATACAGCAAGATTGTTATGACCACGACCAGAGGAACGGTACAATTTCTCTTTCCCTCTCTTTTCTTAGCAGACCTGAGTAAATGGTATACAAGGTTAATGTCCTCTTGAACATGATGAGTAGTAGAAGGCAAAGTTGAGAAATGCTACAGATTTGGTATGTTCTTGAGTGTACTTCGATCATCGCAAAATTGGGAACAAAAGGATGAAAATTTCTTTTGAATAATTAGCAACTATGCCACAAAGCAGTGTGTAAGCTAAAGGGGTAAAACCTCCTTAAACCATCCCTATCCCTGTTTATCATCCCTGAGGGGCTCCTCCTGAAGAACAGTAATGAGAAGCACTAGAATAATTCTTTTACATGTATATTACAAGGGAAAAGAGAAAGGGCTGGCTTAAAATAAATGTTTTGTCCTTAAAGCATTTAAAGTGACGTGAGATGACTCCTCCGGGGAGTTTCCTCCTGGGGAGTTGTCCTCTGGAAGGATTTGTCCTCTGGAGGGAGTTGTCCTCTGAGGGAGCTGTCGTTTGGGGGAGTTATGCACCAGGGGAGATATCCTTCAGCGACCGGTCCTCCGCGTAGATGGCCTACGGGTAGCCGTCCTGTAGGAGAGCTGTCACCAGTATGTCCAAAGGAGTTGTCGGGAGGGAGTCCTCCCCTGTTATCCTCTGGGAGACATGTCCTTATACAGTGTTCTGTAGCTTCTTCGTTGCATACATATTATGCTTTACCTGATATCACACACTGAGATTAGCTTCATTGAGTTTAAGTAGTTCATAGTCATGTTAAAAGATAAAGAAATATGTGTACAAATCAGCTCAAGCACGTGGACTTTAAATTTCTTCAAATTTTAACAGAGCCAGATGCAATGATCGGGATTGCCTGAGTTGGGGAGCCTTACACAAGATGAGTAATGTCTAGAAATCTACCCTTATAAGGATGGCATATTGTCATGCTTGGACAACGCTTTGCGCATACTACAGAATTTGTACATTTACTGGAGTTGAGGTCTCAGTGGTCACTTGCCATTTTGGCCAGCCATCTTTTATTCATAATCATAACCATCAAGAGCCATCTTATATTTATAAGCA
Source organism: Paracentrotus lividus (assembly GCA_940671915.1). Classification (NCBI taxonomy): domain Eukaryota; kingdom Metazoa; phylum Echinodermata; class Echinoidea; order Camarodonta; family Echinidae; genus Paracentrotus; species Paracentrotus lividus. Next base: position 36,442,515 of record CALNVZ010003428.1, read on the forward strand.
TCCCACATGAGATCTAATGGGCGTCTTCATGTTGAAATGACCAGTCTCGAAGAGGGGGAAAAATCTAATATTTTGGGATTGAAAAAATAAGGTTCAGTCCTATGCGGCTAATCCAGAGAGTGTTGTCTAACTTCACCCTTATTGGTAGCATTCTATCAGATAGCATACTTGGTGTAACCCATCCTATATGCAACCCCATATTTTTACTAATGGTGATTAAAGTCTTAGATTTCAAATAAGAATTAATCACATTTGATAATAATCATCCCCATGTGCAGAATGTAAGTTGTAGACCTACATGTATCACTCTCAGTCAGGATTGTCCACTTCATGACTTAAGACCATATTTCCGGGCGAAATTTATGTGAATAGTATAAAAATATGTTTTTTTATTGCTACTAGGTAAAATATGGTTGATGCTACGGAAATTCCTTTTAATATTTCAGCAACAAAATGTGGCAACCCCTACCAAGTCAATATAATACGAGGTGATGATATCACTTTAAGAGAAGGGCCTATTTGGGGTTTGAGCCTACTGTTTCTAAGAGAATAAAAGCTGCCTACAGAATAACCCAGTTTAAAGTTAAATTTGCTTAAAAGATTTATGATAATGGTGTAGTTGTTATGTAAAATATTAATTTTAAAGCAAGAGCGAACTAACCAACACTCTCACTGACTGTGTGTTATAAATAGCTAGTCTTAAAATATACCCTTTGAGATACCTATCAATAATACAGTATATAAATCAAATTGGGGAACTAAAATGTTTTGAAGGGGAAATTTTATGTTTTGTTAATTGGTAACATAATTATCATGGTGTGAATCTAGTGACTCGAAAAAAAAGTGTGGTATCATTCAAATGGGTCTACATTGTAAGACGAAACTGCTCAGGATATTGCATTATGGGTTAGGAATCAGGGCTGACTTCAGTGACTTGTGGTGATGCTATAGAAGGCCCTTGGTTCGTATTGGCTTTATTGCAATTCCATTAAAATTGGAAAAGTGAGATTATAACACCACAGAAAAAAAAAGGCCTACTATTCAAAAAATAAAAGACGCCCACAAAATAACCAAGTTTTAACTGCTTAAAGGGTGTAGATAATTTATATAATTATGTGTTATTGCTCAGTAAATTTCTCATTCTTAAACAACAAAATGTTGCAACTCCAACCAATTCATTATATGACATTCTAACACTACAAAAGTAGATATGTATTAGAGATAAATGTAGGTCTTACTGTTTGAATGATAAAAGACGCCAATAGAATAACCAAGTTTAAACTACTTTAAAGCTTCAAACATAGCATAGAGGTGCGGTTACTAAGTAAAATGTTGTTGTTGCTATGGAGATAACTTGTAATTCTCAACAACCAAACATCATGATTCCGATCAAATGAATAGCACTATAGGGTACCACCCACTATTCAAATAATAAAAGACATTGAAGGAATATTAAGTTTAAACTGCTTAAAACCTTCAAGCATGATCTAGAGGGGAGGTTGCTAGGTAAAATGTTGTTGTTGCTATGGAAATTTCCTGTGCATCTTCAAAGATTGACAATATCAATGAATTTTATTAAAGTATTACAGTTCCAAGTGTCTTTTGGAGTAATGTTCATAGAAAACCCAACAAAATAACCCAAGTTCAAACTGGTTTTAAGCCACTAAATACGATTTACAGACATGGTTGCTAGGTCAAATGTGGTTGCTAGGCAACAATGTTCACCATGGATACTTAGAAATATGTCATGATTGAAGTATTTCTAAGGTAAGAGGTGTTATGGTTGGTTTATTACAATATATACTCATTCTAACTGGTTTTAAGCTCTAAATACGATTTACAGACATGGTTGCTAGGTAAAAAGTGGTTGCTAGGCAACATATTGTTTACCATTGATGCTTAGAAATATGTCATATTTAAAGTATTTTCTAAGGTAAAGGGTTTAATGGTTGGTTTCTTTCAATTTATACATTTATTTGGCACCCTTTTATCCATGTGCATACAAATATTGTTAAATACAGTTGAATATATAGAGATTTACAGTAGTTTTGTCATATTTCCATGATGACAGGGGTTTGGATAGATGATGTTTAACAAAATTTTGCATTGCAATTCATTCTTTATATGATTTTTTTCCTTTTGTGTCATCCCTCTACAATCAATATCAACATATTTTAACCATAAAACTAAATTAGTTTGATTTTGTAACTTTAAATACATAGAAATTCCTTTTGGAATTGGAAAATTCAACATTTGAGCAAGTGGGTAAATAGTTGCTAAGCAAAAAATATGTTGCTAGGCAACAGAATTGATTTTGAATTTACTTCAATTTTTTATAAAATTATAATTGAGCAATTTTCATTTCTATCTATGGTGGCTTCAACATAGGGCAAGCCCCAAAAATGTCCAAAACTCTTAATCGGCCAAGAGAATGACCCGTAATTTAATATTCATAAATTTTGTCATAAAAATGGGCGTGGCCTGCTCGAAGCTAGTTTCCATGGTGATGCTACAAGATGCCGCAACTTTTATGCTCATTTTCGAAAAATTCAGAAAATTTCCTTTAAAATAAGGTATCTTGTTGCTTTAATCCAGTCGGGTGCATTAAAGTACAAGAAATAAGCCTCTTTGGGGATTTCGCCGCTCACCTACAAGGGTACAGTGATAAAAATAAATAAATAATTCAACAAAATGGCATATTTTTAGTTGGTACCCAAGGGTACCAAATACTGCATCATATTAACAATCTGGTCTAATATCCACTTGGTCTAATTCCCAAATGAATTTTTGGCCTATTATTAGTTTGTTACAGGTATATTGTAATTGACTAAATGGTGTTAGATGAAATGGGCATTCAACAAAATGAGAATGATACAACATGGTGAATAGATGAACAGGCAATTAGACCAAAAGATAATCAAATATTCTGGTTATCATGGAAATTGGAATTGGACCATATTGGACGACACTAACTGGGTAGTAGTCAAGGTGGTATAGACCAAGTGACAATTTACCAAGTCAGATACTCAAATCTGTTAATGTTGAATTTTCTCATTTCCATAGGAAATGTAGGAAGGACCTGGTTTCTGTAATTAATGGGTTAAAAGCTGAGCCTTTAAAAATAATGTAATTTTTAATGACAGCCCCTTAATCCATATTTTTACTTAAGTGTTGCATATCTTCTGAAAGACCTTCACTTTATAGCATATAAATGAATTCAAATAAATATAACATTTTGAAGTGAGGAAAAGATGAAACTCTGTTATTTTCAAATGAAATAATGATTAAACATAGCTTGTGGGTCATAGTTCATTTACATGTATTTCATATTAATTGAAAATTAATTGATTAATTGATATTATGCAGATTTATTACAAAACCAACAATCAAAGAAGAATAGATTTAATATGGATTATAAATGAATGTTTATCCCAGGAACTTCTGCAATGCTTAGCCGTAGAATATCATCAGAGATTGCCCGTCAGCTGCAAAGCCCATGGGTGCCTCCTCCATGTAAGAGGCGTTCCATTCGATGGGTTGGACCAAAACAATGGCATAAAGAGGTGAGGTTGTAGTAGCACCATAAGGCTGGGTTCACATAGAAGTATACAGTATACGGTATTCGTTCAATTGCTATTCGGTATTCTCTATTCGCTATACGGACACGGCGGTTCACATTGCGGATACGCCCAATATATACTCTGCCTTTTGTAGTAGATCCACGTATGCGTGCAATGTACAAACAAAAGGAAATTGGGTATACGCTGCACAAAATCAAACGCGCGATTCCAACTATACTTTACGAAACGCAACTATACGATACTACGAGTAGTTCCCTCGTATGTGAACCGGTTTTGGGAAATGCCATTGTTCAACCAGTGAATGTGGCTTGTTCGATTTTCACTATTCGCCTGCCCTCGCAAAACGAGCCCGAATACCAGAGCCGTATAGCTCTATGTGAACCCAGCCTTAATGTTTGATGATTGTAAAGAAAAAGTTATAATAATTGATATGAATGTGGCAGTTGATTATGTTCTATATATAGTTTATGAATGAAACCAATATTTCTTACTTGGTCAAGGATAAGCTTGTGACCTTTTACATTATACCATTCAATTATTTTTGGGGTAAGTTTTGTTTAAAGGGACAATTCACTCTGGGTTTAAATTGGTCTTAAAAAATGCAGAAAAATAAAAGAAAAATATGAGTGAAGGTTTGGAGAAAATCGACCAAAAAATAACGAAGTTATGAATATTTAAAGTTTTGATTTTGTGACGTTACATGCGAGCAGATCTCCTATGTTTTATGTAGTGTAAATTCCATTAAGTGTCATTTTTTTCAGAAGAAAATTAATTATTTCCCCTGTGCGGTTGATACATCATCAAAAATATGTTAATGTACATGCCTCTATCAAATTGACCCATTCCTTTATCAAGAACCATGAAAAAAGACAAATTTATGGAATTTACATACACAACACATGGGAGAGCTGCTCGCTCGTGACGTCACAGAATCAAAATTTTAAATATTCATAACTTCGCTATTTTTTGGTCGATTTTCTTCAAACTTTCATTCATATTTTTATTTTATTTTTCTGCATTTTTTTAAACCAATAAAATTCCAGGGTGAACTTCCCCTTTAAGTTGGTCCTTGTAAGTTGTGTCTTCTACTAAGCAGAATTTTATACATGACTCATATTAGTTCTTTTTTTTCATGGGTTTGGAGGGTAATATTAGATTTTAAATTGATACAGTATTATTCAAATCTTGGCTTTATAACTTCCAATTGTCAACCAGTGCCCCCACCCTTTCATTCAACTTAATGTGGATTTCAATTCACTTCACTTATGATCTTTTTAAAGTGCCCCCCCCCAAAAAAAAAAAAAAAACCCTGACAAGTATGTAGCTGTTCCTCATAATAAACAGATCCTAGGTTTAGTTTTATGGTGCTAGCCTTACAATTATTTTAAAAACATTCTTTCCTTCATGACACAGGGTGCTTCAGGTAGCCATGCTTTCAGGAGCACACCTCTAGCCATCCCCATTGGTCTAGGAGACCTTACTAAACAGATTCCCAAAGGTAGGTAACTCGTTCACTAGACTTGCTTCGTTTGCAGGCAAGCCTGAATAAATTGATTGTGTTAAAACTGCTTAGAGACTTGGTCTAACTGCATGTATGCTTTAGGCGCTATATAAATCAGGAATATTATTATCATTATCTTTCTCTACACACGTCGTCTTCTTGCTCAGTGTACCCTCTTCCATAAAATTCATCATCATCTAGTCGCTGTACCTTTTCCTCCTGCCATAAGTCCTGCAACATATATTGGACGGCATGATCACAGCCTTAAATATGCCATCCTGAAATCAACCACAGATGCTTACAAGCTCTCCTCCTTCCAAAGTACTGTCAAGATTTGGAACCACCTACCAGGGTCTGTTGTAATAGAAACAAACCCAGCTGTATTTAGAGAGGCCGCACTGCCAGTCATCCGTGTGATGCAGCCTCCGTTGGGTCTCTTATGTTGTAAACTAAGACGCATATTTTACTTGCACGGTGCACACTCACTTTTACTGTATAAAAGTGATATTTCAATTTACTTCACCTTGGCACCTCGCACTGATACACAGAATGTTTCATCCCGGGATAGCTTTGGAGCTGCTGAAAGGGATTTTTCTTCAAGGTTCAAGGTTCAAGGTTTCATAAAACCTTTATTCTGATTTAATACACTCTGCTCCCATTAAAATGAGGTACTTGGAACCAAGCTAGTTGCCACATTATAACAAAATTTTCTGGTCCTTGGCTGTATTTCACAAAGTCTTTTGTAAGTGTAATGACTTAACGAATGGCTAATGATCAGATTTTGCACCAAATCGTAAAGCATGTTATTAGTTTGGCATCCAAGAGCATGTTCCAGTTGTTCTTAAGTTTAAGAACCACTTGGTGAAACACCACCCTGAAACCATAGACACGAATATGCATAATGTTTGTTAATTGAGCCTTGTACTCCATCTACAGTGCGTATCAATAAAAACGGGACAGTTTTGAAAAGTCTGTCAATTTTTTTTTTTGAAATCATGATGTCTATATTTTTATGTTAATAGATGCTCTGAAGTCTTATCTTTCAAATGTAATTAAAAAAAATAAGTTTCGTTCATGCTTGAGTACACACAGAACATTTTTATCGGGGGCTCAAAAAAAGGCTTGCGCACAAAATGGAAAAACAAGAAATATGATCATCAGACTTTTTGCTAATCAGCAGTCTTCTTCTAAACTTTTTCTTTTTCTTTGCCAATATTTTCGAATTATGATTTGAAATTCATTTACAAAGCTTTTTATTGACTGTAATTGTTTTTGTTTTTGTACTGTTTTTTTTTCCTTGGTCATTTTAATATGTAATCTTTATGCAATGAATTTTCCTTCAAACTTAAATGCCTTTTTTTGTCAACCCAAGAAAGGGGATGTCGATGCTTGTTTAATTGATTGATTGTTTGATTGATTGATTGATTGATTGCTTTGTTTGTTTTGTTCATGCTTGAACGAACACGGAAAGTTTTTGTCTAAGGTTAAAAAAGGGGGTATTATTTATTTTAAATCGGGTGCCACATTCGGATCGATTGTTACTTTACACTGATAAATGATTATGTTAGTCTAATGAGGGGATTTTCCTATGATTCTTCCAACGATTTAATCAATCATTTGAACAATCAATAAAAAAAGTAATCGATCAATCAATCAATCAATCATTTAGAGAAACAATGAATTAACCAAACGATCAATCATTCAAAATGGTCAATCTATCAATCCTTCATTCAATCAATTAATCGATAAATTAATAAATCAATCGATCAATTAATAAATCAATCCATCAATCAAACAAACAATCAATCAATCAAATAAACAAAGCAGTCAATCAATCAAATAATCTTCCAACCAACCAAATCCCCTTTCTTGGGTTGATAACATTTCTTATTTATTTTTCTTAGTTTGAGGGAATATTCAGTGCTAAAAGATAACATGTTAACGTGAAAAAAACAAAAACAAAACAAAACAAAAAGCAATTCGAGTAAATAAATAGCTTTGTAAATCTATTTTGAAAGCATATTTCGAAAGCATATTTCGAAAACCAATGGCAAAGATAATGAAAAGATTAAAAGTAAGTCTGCTGGTAAGCAAGAAGTCTGATGATCGTATTTCTAATTTTTTCTATTTTGTGCGCAAGCCTTTTTTTGAGCCCCCGACAAAAACGTTTTGTGTGCGCTCAAGCTTGAACGAAACTTATTGTTTCAAATTGCATTTGAAAGATAAGACTTCAGAGCATCTATAAATATCAAAATATAGACATCATAATTTGAAATGAAATTTTGGCAGACTTTTCAAATCTGTCCCGTTTTTATTGATACACCCTGTATATTGAAGACAAATTTTCGAATCGTGCTATTTCATCTTTTATCTTTAGGAGAAATTATCTCTTGTTATCAAAAATTTATTTCCCTCTTTTGTATTCTTTCCCATGGGTTCTAGATATCATGAAGTATTACAACAAGCATATGCCATTGGTCAAGGATCAACCTACAAGAGATGAGGATCTCGCGCCCTCGTTGTTGGAATTTAACGCAGCTTCTGTGACGGCTGCCCAGGAGTGGGAGACAGAATGGAACACAACGGGTCTGCCATCAAGACTATCACAAGATGTAGGGTTACATTTTTAAAAAAAATATTAGGTATTACTGTCAAAAAATTACACAGGACCTTCTTAAGACATGCCTGGTTTTAGCAAAGTCTTCTTAAATCCCCAACCCGATCAGAACAGCTTCCCAAATGTCTTGCACAAGCAGCGAAGTTTGCCTAAATATTTCTCCTGTGACTTTTTTAAACCTTTGTGTTGTTCACATCTAAGTCGTACATACGTTTATAAGAACTTTGCACAAACTGGGCATGGTTTACGACTCCATTGTTGCAAGAAATTTGGAGATAATAGAGAAAAACTTTCCTGAATTTGGGATTTGCATTTTTTTTTCGACATTGGCATCCTTTGTAAATCGTTTCTGTCCCTTTGATAATGCCCTTGACTACAATTGTGTGATGTTAAATAAAAAAATGATAGCACAAATTTTAAAATGATTAGTAATTTGAAAATTTGTTGTATTTGATGTATGTAGATAAACTCTTTATTGGAAGTAAAAGGTGAAAAATAATTCTTTCCATGTCATGATTCAAATCAAATCCACCATCTTCTTTCCACCACCAGGAGTATAAAGCCAGGAAGAGAGAGCGTCTTCAAAAGAGGATGGTCAGTGAACTTCGCCAGGGTCTCCAGAAGTCTGAGCAGCAGGACCGCAAGTCGGCCACGTCTGATCTGATGCAGATGCTGGACCTCTTGGGTCAGAAGAGCGGCAGCAAAGGCTCCAAAGGATCTCGGTTCACACATACAGAGAAACTGCAGTTTGCCCAGGTGAGCTGAAATAATACATAACCCCAGGGCCCTTTTGCTAGAAACTGTTATGTATCGTGACATAAGTTTATGTAATGATGAGGGAACTATGTCATGATTTTATCACTTAATTACCAACATAAAGTTTCTAAAAGCAAATTAAAATCATGATAGTGGGGTTTATGTGATGGTTTACGACTTAAATCGTGATATAAATGTTTCTTTCCAACAGGGCCTAGGTCTTTAGGATACCGGTACAGAACATTTTTGAAGAACTTAATTCATTGTTTATATGCACACAAGTTTTAAAAGGAACAGAAATAAGAGGGAAAGAGCATGACAGAGAGGATTGTTTAAGGACGTTGCACAGTTATGTTTCTGCGCATCTTGACCGCGCATCCGGGGCGCGCATTATTTACTACGTCACAATGGAAAATATACAGCGCTCATGGGCGATTCAGCGTTCAAAGAGTTAAAAGAAATAAACTTTATAAATATGTTATTTATGCCTTCTTTTTGTTCATTATTTACCTACTTGCAGAGATATGTAAAGCATTTATGTTGGTGCATGTTCGTGTTATTCTAGAGATTGCGATGGATATGAAATGAATTGTAAATATCATAGAGCAGGATTTTGAATAAGTCGAAAATTACATAGAGTTTTCACATTTTTGAGTATTTTTGGCACGTTTCGGTGGTTTTCAAGTCGACTCGCCACTATTACAGCGCCGATATTTTGAAAACGAGCACATGGACCCTCATTTTTTAATGTTCCTACTCTTTTAGTTTATATTCCTCTACAACTTGGCAAATTTTTATGAAATTGACATGGATTTTGAATGTTCGAGAGCAAGATTTTGAATCAAGTGTAATATAGGTTGGATTCTCAGACTTGTTTGACGTTTTCGGTGCGTTTTTGTGGTTTTCAAGCCAATCCGCAAGTATTCGGGCTCCGATAACTTAAAAACGAGCACATGGACCTCTTTTTTTAATGTTTCTACCCATTGAGTATGTATTCCTCTACAACTTTGCAAATTTTTATGAAAATGACACGGATTTTGAATGTTTGAGAGCATAATTTTGAATCAAGTGTAATTTAGAGTGGATTTTTACGCTTTTTGGACGTTTTCGGCGCGTTTTTGTGACTTTTCAAGCCGATTTGCGAGTATTCGGGCGCCGATAGTTCGAAAACGAGCACATGGACCCCCCTTTTTTAAAGTTTCTACATATTTATGATGAATCCCTCTACAACTTTGCAAAATTTGATGAGACTGTCATGGTTTTTTAAAAAAGTGCACCTTGAACTATACTTTTTTATTTTCTTGTAGATTCCAAGCCTCAAAGATATGTTTTTTGCCATTTTACGCACCATTTTTGCCACATGAGGGCGCTGCTGGCTCGAAAATAAGTACAAATGTGCCAGTTTAAACAATGTCCCCATCTTTCATATAAAATTCGTAACAAATCGGGAAGGTTTGATAAAGTTTGATACGGTTTTGACAAAGTAATGACGATTTTAACTCGTTTGTTGCAATCGCGAGGTCTAACAGAGGCCAATTTCTTGAATTATGCGTATTTTACATGCCATCCAAATATGGCAACTTCAAAGTCCCGTAGCAAAAAATCAAGCACATGAACTTATATTATTTTGTGCATTTTTGGCATACATAGATACCAAAGTAACTCTGTGCAAAATTTGGTGAACTTGTCATGGTTTTGGTTTCAACTGTGCAACGTCCTTAAACAGATGCATCTTGAGAAGTGTATTAAAAGAACATATTTTACATGCCTCTTGGATATGAATAGGAACAATTCTATGATTACACTTTATGGTCAATGCTTACTTTCATGTTAGCTTAGAAGGTTCTATGTATATAATCTTTCTTTTCTTGTAGTGTCAATGCCTTTTGTCAAAATCTACTTGACACCATCAATCTGAATGAAGACACATTGCACCAAGGGATAACGTGAACTTTAATTTTGGTTTGTTACATTACGAATATAGGATATGATAAACAATTAATGAGGTTCATCTCCAGTTTTTTCTTCAAACTACTCACTAGGTTCAACTCAAACAAACTGACATTCATGTTATTCCTACTGCCTCGTCAATTCTAAAAGCTTTACAGGTTTTTCCTGTTACATCAAAATCATGGAGGGGAAAAAAATAAATCCAGGATTACAAGATCAGACGATGTTGATTATGTGCCATCCGTTTGACATTGTGAAAAATTTAATAAAAAAATGTATTACAGAAATTGACAATGGTAATGGTGATTTTATAATGATAATAATAATAATATTGTTTCATTTACCCAGGGTAGCCATTTCAGTTCTGACAACTGTTCACCCAGCGGGCCCTGCATGATGTTATTATTACCCCCAAGCTCCTTGTTAAAAAGGCAACTTTAGGTACCATTTTTGTAAGTCTGTGGTATGACTCGGCCGGGTTTCGAACTCACGACCTCCCGTTCATGAAAGCAAGAAAGGCTACCTTTTTACGGGCACTCTAACCGATTGAGGTGGCATGTCACCTATGATGTGGGAATTATGCCATTATACAATTTCAAATTCATTGAGACATATATGATTTGTTTCCTCCTTAGGATGATGAGAAGACAGCTGCTCAGATTGGTATAGGTGAAGGAGGAGGACCAAGAGCTGCTGATACAGAAGAGGTAAATATCATCTGTTGAGAGCCAGAAGGGCATTATTGCACCTTAAAGATGTTACCATTGAGAACCAGAAGGGCGCTATTGCTGTACAAAGTCAATTGTAATAGCGCCCTTCTGGTTCTCGACAGAATATCTTTGATCTGTATTATCGCCCCTCTGGTTCTCAGCCGACGATATGTCAATTGAAATTTCCTCAGTATTCATTGTGAAATAACACAGTTGCTTACAAGCCTACCATGTTCCAACAATTTATAGAAAACATACCAGCTGTAAAGGGATGAGTTTTTGTATCTTGTCCATATTTGTTGTGTTACTGTATTTTTCATGCGTAGAATTTTTCAAAGAACGAGTATTTTAAAATTGGTTATTTATTAAATTTTTGCCATATTCTTTCTTTCCTTGTATTTTGTAGTTTTATGTAATCTTTATATGGTATTTAGTGAGAAAAACATAGTCCACTCCCCTCCCCCCCGAAAAAAGGTAATCTAAATCTTGAAAGTTTGTGTATTTGGTAGAAGAATTAAAAATAAATTCGTACTGATTTATGAACATTGAATTTTGTGAGACATTTCTAGAGCAAGTGACATGAGCACCTAGAAGAGATGGATAATAGCATGATACAAGGTGCCATCAATATAAAAAACTTTTCTTCCAAATTGTATAAAGTAAAAAGTTTTTGACTACCTTTTGTTGTAGGAGTTACGGCAGAAGAGGGAGGATGAACAGACTGACCTGAAAGAACAGTTGAATCAACTTATGACACAGCTTGAGAGTTTAGAGACAGAGTCCAAACAATTGAGTGCAAGTGTACAACAGGTGAGAGGCTTGGATTTAGAGTGAGACTGAACTGAGCAACACTCTCCTTGACTATATGTTATAAATAGCTAGTCTTAAAATGTACCCTTTGAGATAACTATTAACAATACAGTGTTCAAATTAATCTGTAATTCAATTTTTATTGAGAAACTAAAATGTTTTGAGGGGAAAAGTATTTGTTTTGCCATTGGGTAACATAATTATTACAGTTTGACTTTATTGAATAGTGAAAAAGTGTTTTATCATTCTAATGGGCCTGAATTATAAAACACCACTGCCAGAATTTTGCATTATGGGTTAGGAATCAGGGCAGAATTGAGTAGTTGAGGACGTGAGGTAGTGCTATACAAGGTTCATATTGGCTTTAAATGAAGGAATCTGGCAACAGTTCCTGGCCATCTAATAGAGGAGTCCGGTTAAATGATGGACACAAAAGCGAGGTTTGACTGTACTTGGATTTCAAAATGTGTATTTGACAATGTGTTAAGTTTTATAAAAAATGACCTCACACCAATTCCTCTTTTGCCCTATGACCTTTTGACCTTTTGCAGATGGAGGAACAGACGATAGAGAAGAAGAGAAGTAACTCTGAGAAGGAAGCCTCTTATAAAGTCAAGAAGAAAACCATTGACCTTCTACCAAATGCAGAAACCAACATCAAACTCCTGAACGTAAGAATTTTCCAAATTGTATGTTCTTGTTACTTTATGTTAGACTACAACTATAAGCAGAGATGAATTATGATAATTGGGTGTGAATATTCAATTATCTTTTATTATGTTGTGTGTAAAAGATTCACCAGACTAAAAAACTGATGTAAAATGTATCAAAAATGATATGAATGAACACATCAGAAAAAGTGAGAACCGCATGGAGTGAAAACCTTTGGGAGAAATGAAACATTTAACTTGGTATTAAAGGGAATGTAGTGTAGTGGGAAGGTGTGGGAAAGATGAAGAAAATTATTGTGACCTTTCCTGTTATTTTCATACTATTTGGGAAGAATATCATAATAAAAAGCTCCAAAATTAAAGATAGCTCTTCAATTGCCCTAATAGTCATAATATGACCCGAAATATACCAAAAAACAGTGATATGTTTGGGTCCCAAACATTTTGTATTGCCCCATACATGCATTGTTGTGTAAGTGCATGTGACATTTTGGCAATTCCAGAACCTCACAGTACAAAATAATGCTTAGGTGAACTGTTATCAACCTTTCCATATCACTTTTAGAGAGTGTCTTCCAAATTTAAATGTCATGACCTGACCAATAATTTCACTTTTAAAAGGTATAAGTTGTTGAAATCACAACTTAAACTTTGTTTTTAAAAAAGGTAAGGATATTTCCGTAGAACACTCTCTGAATGATCCTTTTAAAAAGTAAAATCCTGACACTGTTTCAACCATTTGTGTTTGTTTTATGCGCCAAATAAATCTTGTAAAAGTTTTGCTGAAAAAGAACACCAACCATGTTGACAAAAATTAAACTATCATGGTTACATGTTAATGGTGAAGAGCGTTCAACAGCTTGTGAGCTTAGCCAATCAGTGGGAAGAACACAGAGGTCCGCTTATAGAGAAGTACAGGAACACCAACCATATCAGATAAATCAAATCAAAATAATTAAAGGATGCTGTTTTTCTTGTAGGGTGTGGTGGAGAAGAGCGCTCAGCAGCTTGTCAGCTTAGCCAATCAGTGGGAAGAACATAGAGGTCCGCTTATTGAGGAGTATAGGAACACTAAAGATGAAGTCTCAAACAAAGAGGTGAGATCCATGCTGGGATTCTTATACTTTCATCTCACTGACGGGACCAACACAAATTCAAAAGTTCATGACATTTGATGGCAAATGATTTGTTTGTATACATGTATAGTTAAATTTTAAACTTTTTAAATGTTATTATGATATTAATGTATGAGGAGGCGGTGTAGCTCAGTTGTGAGAGCGGCTCGTTTCGGACAAGATCACATGATCACGCGATCACGCGTGGGTTCGAGTCCCAGGCATGCCGAAAGACATCTTGCAAAAAAAACTGATGCTATAACATTGTGTGTATAGCGTGCCTCGCCGCTGTATTCAGTGAAGGTGTTAATGCAGTTGGAAAACACTCCGCCCATCGGAAAAGGACGCAAATGTTGGTCCTGTGTATGGGAGAGCTACACATGGCCCTATGCACGTTAAAAACCAATACACTATTCGAAAAAGAGAAGGGTGTTTCATCCGGTGTATTGCACCTAGCCCGTCCTGGTGAAACTGCAAGAATCTTCAGAATTAAAGGAGGCAGTAAATAAAACTAAGAAATTAAGAAACTATGAGTATTGATCTTTAAGATTCTGGGATGCTGGACTCGCAAAATAAAACTATGACTAATCGCAAAATAAAACTGACTAATAGTCATAGTTTTATTTTGCGAGTCCAGCATCCCAGAATGCCCAAATCATATACTGTATTCGCTGTTATTTTCGCACGATTTATTTTTCACTCTGAGTGGCCTCAAATCACATTCGCAGGTTCTTAAATATCATTGCAAATTTGTAAGCACTCAATTGAACCCAATTAATACATACATAAGAAAGCATGCCAATACATTCGCAGGATTTTAAATTCACGCCTCCTGATCTTCGCACGAAGTCCACGAAAATGAATGTACCCCAAATATTTCCACAAGTACAGTAATTTGTTTCCTCAATCCTTTTCTTGACAGTCTGAATCTGAAAAGAGACTGGAAGACATCCAAGCCTTGAGAGAGAAGATGAAGAAGGTTGCCGAGGAAACCAGGAGTAAGGAGGATATGCTCAAACAACTTGTAAGTCAAATGAGATGACAATCATAAGACAAAAAGAGGAAACAGCTATTTGAACATGTTAAAAAATTGTATTGAATTAAATTCAATGTGTTTTGGTCTACAACCATTTTCTGATTGGTCTTATACTCTCGTTCGTATAATCTAAAAGATCCAGAAACAATTTAGAAATCTTAGTCTTACAATAAAATAGATTCATACAGTCTGAGTCAAATAAAATGGTACAAGTGGAAACCATTTTTTTATAGTATGAATATTGATCACAACCTGGTATTGTTTGGTATTTTCATAAAACTGGAAAATCAGATTTTTTTCTGCAATTTTTTGTCCCCGCCGAACGAGTTCGAGCAGGGGACTATGAAACGGGCTCCGTACGTGTGTATGTGTGTGTGTGTGTGTCGTCCGTCCATCCGTCCGTCCGCTCCTCGTGCGTCCGTATGTGATCAAAATCTTCAATTGCTACTCCTTCGCCATTTCTCATCCGATTTCGATTCCGTTTTCTTATATGATAGCACTAGGTGATAGCTGACAAATTTTCACTTTGACCTTTGACCCTGATTTTGACCTATAATGTTATTGGCTACAAAATGCTACTCCTTCGCCATTTTTCATCCGATTCGATTCTGTTTGCTTTATGTGATAGTACTAGGTGAGGACTACATAACTTCTTCACGGAATTTTGACTTTTGACCCCTTTGACCTTTGACCTGATTTTTGACCATATTGTTAATTGGCTAAAAAATGCTACTCCTTCGCATTTTTCATCCAATTTCGATTCCGTTGTTCATTATGTGATAGCACTAGGTGAGGACTACAAACAATTCTTCGCGGAATTTTGACTTTTGACCCCTTTGACCTTTGACCTTGACTTTTACTCTATATTGTACATGGCTACAAAATGCTACTCCTTCACCATTTTTCATCCGATTTCGATTCCGCTTGCTTTATGTGATAGCACTAGGTGAGGACTACAAAACTTCTTCACGGAATTTTGACTTTTGACCCCTTTGACCTTTGACCTTGATTTTTGACATATATTGTTAATTGGCTAAAAAATGCTACTCCTACGCCATTTTTCATCCGATTTCGATTCCGTTTGCAATATGTGATAGCACTAGGTGAGGACTACAAACTTTCTTCGCAGATTTTTGACTTTTGACCCCTTTGACCTTTGACCTTGACTTTTACTTATATTGTACATTGGCTACAAAATGCTACTCCTTCACCATTTTTCATCCGATTTCGATTCCGCTTGCTTTATGTGATAGCACTAGGTGAGGACTACAAAACTGCTTCACATAATTTTGACTTTTGACCCCTTTGACCTTTGAACTTGATTTTTGACCTAATTGTTAATTGGCTAAAAAATGCTACTCCTTCGCCATTTTTCATCCGATTTCGATTCTGTTTGCTTTATGTAATAGCACTAGGTGAGGACTACAAAACTTGTTCACGGAATTTTGACTTTTGACCCCTTTGACCTTTGACCTTGATTTTTACTTATATTGTACATTGGCTACAAAATGCTACTCCTTCACCATTTCTCATCGAATTTTGATTCCGCTTGCTTTAGTGATAGCACTAAGTGATGGCTACAAAACTTCTTCACAGAATTTTGACCTTTGACCTTGATTTTTGACCTATATTGTTAATTGGCTACAAAATCCTACTCCTTCGCCATTTTTCATCCGGTTTCGATTCCGTTTGCTTTATGTGATAGCACTAGGTGAGGACTACAAAACTTCTTCACAGAATTTTGGCTTTTGACCCCTTTGACCTTTGACCTTGACTTTGACCTATCTTGTACATTGGCTACAAAATGCTACTTCTTCGCCATTTTTTCCCTGATTTCGATTCCGTTTGCCTTAAGTGATAGCACTGATCGTGATATAATGGGAATTTTACATTATCGGCGGGGACATATATTGCGCATCGCGTAATTTACTAATCCACTTGTTTCATCACAACTAGTGCTGTAATTTTTGAGATACGACTAGTTTTCTTCAATCAAGAAAAATCCATTTTTCGCATGCCGTCCCATGCCTTTGTGTAGGTTTTGCATAAAGGCCATCAATTCAGCGCTCCAGAACAATAGAAGTGCGTAATTTCGATTTGTTCCTCACCGCACAGAATTCAGCATAACTTTTGTTTTACAAAAGCAAATTATACAGAACAAAGCGCATCAGCAAGAAAAATCTTTTGGCTTTAAATTGGTACCACATACCGGTACACATATCATTTGGAAATATTTCACACCTAAATTATTTTTTTCCTTACTGTACCATTTTTTTTTACACAGACTGTATAATGCTGCTAAAATTACAGATATGTTCTTACTGCTCAGGACAGTGAATAATTATGTTGTACAACACATGTGATCTATCCTTATCATGGGATAAACAACATGTACGTTCAAGTAGTAAAGAAAAGCTTCATTGTCTGCAGTCTCCTGTGGAATTGTTCTATTTGTAAGTTGTCATTAAGATTTGATCAGTAAAAGCTTCATCATTGTTCAATTACTATATTTTGTTTTTATTCCAAGGTTGCTGAGTACGAGAGAATGGCCAAGGACGTAAACAGGTCAGCTTACACAAGGAGGATCCTAGAGATTGTTGCCAACATCCGGAAACAAAAGGAAGATATTGATAAGGTATGGCTTAAGGAAATGTAAAGAAACAATATTTAAATATATACGGGAATATGTGCTTAACAAACATTATGTTAGTTTCCCCCTGTTAGAATTTAATGTATATTTAAAAAAAAAGCTGCATCACTTCGCCTGATCCCTTGCATAAAATCCCCATGTTGATTTCTTTTCTTTGGGTTTATGTCAGATTTATAATAGCTTCAGACCACACGAACATTGAGAGTTAAGGGGATCCAGGACGAAAACTGATATAGGGTTTTCTGTAGTTCAGTGGGTAAGAGTGCTGTTCAAGCAATCCGGAGGTCTCTGGGTTCAATTCCCAATGGAATCCCATTTTCTTTGCTCATTTTCACATTATATATTCCTGGTCAGTTTTCCTCTTTGTTCCCATCTACAGTGTATATAGTTGTAACAAAATATTTCTGCAACTGCCATGATCTGGAAGTTTCGGGTTGTGGGTCTCGCTGGAATCCCACTTTATTTGTTATTTTTCATATTTATTCATATTTCCGGTCAGTTTCACTCTTTTTTCTTTAGAAGAGTTGACTGTGGGAGAAAAATTTAAAATCTTTCTTTCTTTGTAGGTACTAGGTGATACAAGAACACTACAGAAAGAAATCAACCAGGTTTACTAGACAGGACATTCACTGTGACAGATCTTTCTTTCTTTGTAGGTACTAGGTGATACAAGAACACTACAGAAAGAAATCAACCAGGTATACTAGACAGGACATTCACTGTGACAGATCTTTCTTTCTTTGTAGGTACTAGGTGATACAAGAACACTACAGAAGGAAATCAACCAGGTATCTGGTAAACTAGACAGGACATTCACTGTGACTGATCTTTCTTTCTTTGTAGGTACTAGGTGATACAAGAACACTGCAGAAAGAGATCAACCAGGTATACCAGACAGGACATTCACTGTGACTGATCTTTGTTTCTTTGTAGGTACTTGGTGATACAAGAACACTACAGAAAGAAATCAACCAGGTATCTGGTAAACTAGACAGGACTTTCACTGTGACGGATGAACTCATATTTAGGGTAAGTTCTTCATCTTTATTAGTTTAGTATGGGCCACCATGTGATCCTTAACAGCTTTCTGGGAATTGGGTTTTAGCTTCGAAAGTCAGATGAGGAATCAAACGCTTTAGACAAATCCATATAAATTGCATGCTTATTGCTTTTAACATACATTAAAAGTTTGTCATATAGATAATAACAGCAAATTAAGTAGAACAATGTGGCAGAAAGCCATATTGATAATCATACAACAAGTTAAAATGTGATAAAAAGTTGTCCAATCTGTTGAATACGAGTCTTTCCAAAATTTTCGAAAATAGTGGCAAGATTGAGATCGGACTATAATTAATGCATTCTTTCATACATGATGGGAAAAACTCCGGAAGATAATGATATATGACTATTCCATATATCGTCTGTTAAGAGCCAAAAGGGCGCTATTGCAGATCAAAGATATTCCGTTTAGAGCCATAAGGGCGCTATTGCTGTACAAAGTCAATGGTAATAGCACCCTTCTGGTTCTCAAGGGAACATCTTTGATCTGTAATAGTGCCAATCTGGCTCTCAGCCGACGATATGCTTGTACAAAATCTGGTGCATAAAAGTCAGCCATTGAGGAATGACTACTCTTTTAACTAATATCTAAGTTTATTCAAATACCCGTATTTTCACAATGTAGTGTGCATATTAGTCATCTTTGCTTGACGTAGACTTGAAAAATCTGCAACAGACTGTTCCTAAATGTACTTGTTTCATTTTGAGGGAAAGAATGATAGTTCGACCAAATTTAAGAAATAATAGAAATATTGATTTTTTTTTCTTCAAGTCAATATTTAGCATCTTAAACATATGTGATAGAATATATTTGGGTTTTTTTTTGTCCTGCAGGATGCAAAAAAAGATGAAGCAGTGAGGAAGGCCTACAAATACCTTGCTGCATTACATGAGGTAAGCAAGATATAGCACCAAATATGCTTTCCCCATTTACTTTATTTAGTATTAAATTCTGTGTGTATTTTCTGTGATACCTTATAAGATAGTCACATTAACACGGCATTGCATGCATGATGCATGTAGCCAATATTGTTTGGTATTTATTTTTTATTCCTTTTTATTTTCCTTTTTCAGCGACCGCTTCAGATTCATTTATTGCATTGAAATGCTATTTCAGAGAAGCCTTGTTTTCATTGACTTAGTTCTGACCTTTTTGTATGTTTTCTTTCAGAATTTTGACCAATTAATCAAAACCTTGGAAGAAACTGGAACCATATTGAGAGAGATCAGAGAGCTTGAAGACCAGGTAATTAGGCCATTTTTTTTTTTTTTCTTTCTTTAGAATATTTTACATGCAGTGGTGTATCTAGGTAGTGGCATAAGGGGTGCGCCTGTATGCATGTTAATAAAATTGTATCTAAGAAAATTGCTTTCTGTGCCCTCTCTATTTTAAAATGTGTTTTAATTCTAAATCATGGATCTGCCGCTTACATGTTATGTTTTCATCCATGAGAAGATTCAAATATATTCCTTTTTATTTTCCAAGATATATTATACACCTTTACGTATTAGTTCACACATAAACATCAACATTTTGGAACCCCTATGAAGAGCATGTTGATAATGTTATGGGAATAATAATGTGCCCCCAATTTATTTATTTATATTTTGTGTGTTGTGTGTGTACGGTAACATGCTGTGAAGTTATTGGTTGGTTGGTGATGGGTATTGACCGATGTGCATCAATCAAGTATGATTCTATAAGTCTGCGCCCAACTTTTTAGAATTACCATTGGAAAGACGTGATTTAGATATAAACCTGGGTCTGGTCAGAGTCAGGGTGTGTTCAATGTCCATTTTCAAATTTAAATGCCAACATGAATTATGATACAAAATGCAATTAAAAAACACAGAACACAAATGCAATCAGAGGTACACCGTTCAGTGTCAAAAATTTAAAGCTGATTATACGTCCATCGTCTTTAAATTCCCCGCTCTCAAGAAACAAACATCTGCACTTTTTTTTTCACTTGCACCGGAAGCTTCCACTGCGAGAGCACATGTATAGACATTTGTAAACTCAATTGTGTTCAGTGTCACATTTCGTTGCATTCGCGATGCTCAAGGTCATAAAATCGAAGTTGATCGTGATTCAAAATGCATCTTTTTTGGCTTTTAAATTTTCCTCTAAGTGGAGATCTGAAAGACGTTTACTTTTACGACCGGGAATGGGGACAATGAACACCCACTTTGTTTCTCTTTATATCAGCGTTTTGTAATTGCGTTTGTATCATGATTCATGTTGGCGTTTAAAATTTGAAAATGCAGAGAGCTTTCAATGTGCTTTCCCTATTGACCAACTCCTGATCCGTAAAAGAAGGTTTGAGCCATTACTTAAATGAAGAAGAGCTTTATTAAAACAATGGGTGATTATTATGAACATATGTGTTATGCCTTTGCAGATCGACACAGAAAGCAGTAAGAAGACAGTCACCAATCTGGAGAAGATAACCAACGACTATAAACAGATGAAACAGGAAAATGCTGCTCTCCTCGCCAAATTAAAAGGAAAGTGAAGTCTTTGCTTCTGAAAGGAGCCCCCTCCTCAAGCAAAAATGTTTGATGATAGTTTATTTATGTATACCAAAACCTATGAGTGAAACACTGTGGCAATTGTTATGTAAAGCAAAACTTGCAGCATTATCCATTGTATGAATGACTATGCAGAAGTATTATAGTTTTAACACCTGATCTTGCAAACTGAAGAGCTAATTGGGAGACCCAGTGTGTTTATAGTGCAAAAACAAATAAACACCTTAGGCAAGGTTATCCAACACAGAAATCTGTCATCATAAAGACATCAGATATTTTTTCATTTAGATTTAGGGTAGGGTATAGTGTCAGATTCAGGGTTGAAGTTGGTCATATAATTAGTGTATTGAATTTACAGCTGAGCTATGTTGACGAGTAAATGTCATGGAATCGCTAAATTGAATATAGCAAATACAGTCTGTGTCAAATAGAATGGTACAGGTGCAAACCATTTATTTATAGTGTGAAGATTGATCACAACCTGGTATTGTTTGGTATTTTCATAAAGCAGCAAAATTTGGCTTTCTTTTGCAATTTTTCTCATCACATTTGGTGCTGCAATTATTGAGATATGACTGGTTTTCTACAATCAAGAAAAATCTATTTTTCGCACGCCGTCCCATGCCTTTGTGTAGGTTTCGCATAATGGCCATGAATTCAGCGCTCCAGAACAATACAAGTGCGTAACTTCGATTTGTCCCTTGTCGCACAAAATGTAACATAACTTTTGTTTTACAAAAGTATATTATACAGAACAAAGTGCATCAGCAAGGAAAATCTTTCGGCTTTAATTTGGTACCATATACATACATCATTTGAATAGATTTCACACCTAAATTATTTTTCCCCGACTGTTTCATTTTTTAAAAGACACAGACTGTAGCTAGAATTAACCAGTGAATAGAAGAGTTACCTGTACCTGTTGACAGTGGAAATCAGAAACTCGTTTGATCTAGATTCTAATATTCAATTAAGCTCGCATCATTTTCCCCCCCGCCTTTTTTTTGTTACTTCACCATATGGTCTATCCCCATGAAGTTACCTGCTTTTATATAGTGCAAGTCATTTGATATAGACCTATTCTTCTATTACTCAATTGGTCTCTTACTCAGTGCCTATTTAGTAACTGGTTCTTGGACAACAATTTCCTGGACAACAGACCCTGCCACAAGACTACCTTCTTAACCTACACTTAACCTCAACCTTTAAGCACCTAGAGACTTTGTGAAAAGTGTCAGCTTACTCTTTAACGGAAAGGGTTTTGCTTTGTATGCATCATCAGGGTGTTTTAATAAGAAACATTTGTAATACATACTTTTTTGTGCAGAATCTTACAGCTAACATCTCATGGGTTGTGCACAACAAGTATGGGCACATTCACATTGTTTTTATATTATCATGAATATGAAAACGGGCGGTTTAGTGTGTAAGCTGACCGGCGGTTTTGTGCGGCTTAGATGCTAAAGGGTTAATTCTAATTCTGGTGTATACATGTAGTTGTCCTGGGTGGGGAAGGGGTGTTTAATTATCCTGGGGGTAGTTTTCCTGATACACGACTAACCATGTGATCTATTCCAATTTCAAAATGGTCTACATCCAATATGTCTATTATCTATTTAATATCCATTGTAGATTTTCAAAATTCAGAGAGTATAATTTACAACAACGTTTGTGTTAAAAACGTAAATGGTTTACACTGTTGGGATGTTAAATAAAGACTTTAGTGTTGTTTGCGCTGTTAAATGCATGATATCAAACCTCTTTGTTTTTGATGATGGACATTATACAAGCTTGCATTTGTACATGTGTATGCTTATTTTTTTAATTAAACAATTGATATAGACTATAATCTGATTTAATTTTGTCCCCTATACATTCCAGTTTAAGTACTGAAACCAAAACCTTAAAATTTGAATTATATTAGAAAAATGAATATTAAACTGTAGTTAGCAGATCTGAAAGTATTGTAGAAAAAATTATGTTAGATGTCCACATTTTTTTAAATGTATCATATATTTTATGGCATTCTTAAAACATATATGTGGTATCTGAAAGTTAAAATGACTGAGAGTTGACTGATATACAGTAACCACTGTACCACAGTTTTGGTAAAAAAAAATAAATTACAAGATGATATTTCCTAAGCTTGAAGCTACCTGCGATTACATAATCAATTCATAGGAATGATGTTTCAAATGTTATGTATCATAAAATGAGTCATTTCAGAGACAGATCCGTTAATACATTAAAGGGGAATTAACTCCCTTATATATTGTGTACAAAATCTATTCAAAGTTTTCATTTGTACCCATTCTAAGAATATATATTGTTCCCTGGATATATCTTCTGCTTCCTCTACCACCCTGCTCACAAGAGTGACATTTCCTGTTGAAGACCAACATGTCTCTGTCATTAACATTAACATAAAAGGTTGAAAAAAAAAAACAAACATTAACATCAATGTAATCTCCTGATGTCTTACCTTACATATTTTGAAGATAGATATACATTTCAACATTTTCAAGGGCTGATCGTAACGTCTTTCAGCTCGAGTTAGCTGAAGCTAGTCTACTTTGGGCTTGACTGATTTTTGGGCTTTTTCCCTTATCCACAATTATAGTGTAACTGTGATCTACATCCCACGAGTGAGGTATCAAGGGGGTGTTTCACCAAGCTTCACATAAAGTTATGAAGAGTCATATGGGACGCAAAAAAATTATTCATGATGTGCAACCGTTTATTCTTATAATCTCAATCAAATTGTGGCCAAAAAATGTCTTAAAGCACAGTTTGGTGATATATTTTCTCTTGTCTTGTTTAGTTTTATTTTGGTTGAGAAAAATTGGACCTTTAAGGTCTGCTTTTTGCTATTATTATACAACTCAATATGTCTAAGTAGAAGGGCAAATATATAATTATTGAACTTCAAGTTTGAATGTTATGTCTGGAGTTGATATCAACACATTATACTATGCATGGGTGTCGATTGTGGGGGGGGGGGGATGGGGGGGATGCATCCCCCCCAATAATTTCAGTGGGGGGGGGGGATGGTGTGTACAATCATCCCCCCCCCAATATTTTGATATCAAGAAAATAAAAAATATCATATTATATGCATATCAATCTACCCATTACAAATTCGTTATCATACAAAACACTTTTATGATATTATTATATGATTTTGCAGTCTAAAATGCATATTTCTGACATTCAAAAATCCAAAATTTTCTCACTCTTTCGTTAATCTTCCTCGTGTGTGCCTATATACTTCAGTAATCATGTAACACAATACACCGTGTTGATAATGGAAGCGCAGATGTTTCACTATTCACAATTAGAAAAAAAAATCAAATCGATGATAATTAATCAGGGGCATTGATCCCAGGGTGAATGGGGGACAGGTGCCTCGATAAGTAAAACTGAAGTCATAAGTATTCCCTCTCAATAACCCACGATGGTTTTGATAAAATAAATAATGAATATTGAAGAGTCTGTAACACTTAGCTTGGCTCTTCATCGACAAGGCAACTTTTTGGACTCGGACCATTTATTATATAATACACTTTCACTATTCTCTGGGGGCTAAATGCCCTCTTCTCAAATTAGTCGCTACTTTGCTCTCAAATATCAGATAACTGTTAGAATTTGCGTGAAAATTTTCAGCTCGCGCTTCGCGCTCGCATAATAAAAAATAGTGCAAACTGCACTTGACTTTGTTCATCTTTTATGCATGTATTAATGCCACGATGGTACGTTTAAAACACTAAATCCCTCCCCGTTTCGTGCTCCCATGTTGCTACAAGTATCTTGTTTCATCAGGTCACTATTATTGAGAAAATTTTCAGCTCGCGCTTCGCGCTCGCACAATATAGACCTATTGCCCTAATTCGTCCATATTTATATAGATTTGCGTTTGTTGGCATTACGTCATGATGTTCCGCTTCTAATCACTAGTTAAAGCCCCCTAGCCCTCCATCAATTTCGTGCTTATAGTCATGTAACGCTACAAATACCATGTTTCAGTTGAATATTATTGAGAAAATTTTAAGCTCGCGCTTCGCGCGCGCATTACAGCCCTATAAATTCGACGATGTACTAGTACTCATATGCGTAATAATGTGCATGCGTGTGTATCTATAGACATTACATCATGATGGTCCCTTTAATAAATCAGATAACGCCCCTTTCCGTTTCGCGTTAGCATTATTCTACAATATATGTCCCATTTCATGTCACTATTATTGAGAAAATTTTTAGCTCGCGCTTCGCGCTCGCATAAAGAATTTGAAAATATGTACTAGTGGATACTGACATGCCAGCATGTATGTATTATCTGTAGCCATTACATCATCATGTTCCCCCTTTAACAAACCAGTTAAAGCCCGGTCGTTTCGCGCTCGAATTACGCTACAAATGCCCCATTTTATGTCACTATTATTGAAAAAAATTTCAGCTCGCGCTTCGCGCTCGCATTACACAATACATTTTTCATATTTATATGCATATACAAACATTACCCCCCCCCAACAATATACAAACATTACCCCACCCCCAACAATGGACACGGCGATCATATACCATCGTATGTGTCACATTGAGGAAAAGAGCAATATCGACGATCATCCCCCCCAATCGCCAAAACAAATCGACACCGTTGATACTATGCATTTTAGAACAAAAACAAACTGATTTTGCCAATCTTTTATCGTGATATGAATAGATTTTAAAGAAATAATTGGCTAATTTTGCTTTGATAATATTTTTTTTTATTCAGTTCAAAGTGATTTCAAAGGATTTGATTATTTCAAAGATTTTCTCAAAATGGTGGGTACATTTAGTACCTTGTATGTCACAATAATTATATCCCTTTTTGTGAGGTAATGTAGAAATATAGTGTATGTATGTTTGAGACAGCTTTATTCACTCACCAAAGAGAGTATTATTAGGTGGTCTGTCTGTGACAGATCACCTCTTAATTTCGTCAGAATTTTCTTTATTTATTATTTATTTATTTATTTATTTATTTTTATAGCCAATATTTTGTTGCCACTCTATCTCAAAATCTTCTAAGTCAATTTCATTCATTTTCATGTCAGTTATGGATGTCACTCTGGAAACGTGCATCGAAGTTTTTCAAGGTCATCACGTCAACATGACGTCATCCAGGCGCCATTTTGTAAAATTCTATTATTGCTTATAACATCGTAACCGAAAATAAAAAAAAACTCATATTAACATCAATGTAACTTAGGGTCAAGAGTAAAAAAGTTATAATTTCAAAATTCCTCTAGAGGTCATGACGCGCGCGTACGCGCGCGTCAAAATTGAAAAATGCTCCAAATGACCTAGTATCAAGTTTGCATACGTTTCAGGCAATTTCCAGCATTTCAAAATTTTGCGCGCGCGCATGGGTGCGCGCGCGTCATTGCGCGTTTCACTATAACGCAGCCTTCAATCGCCATTTTTCATTATGCTATCTAATAGAGCATTAAATTCTGAACATTTTGATACCATTTTCAACTTGATACGAACCATAATAAGGAAACTACAGCCCGTCAAACTTTTCCGCGCGCGTGCGCGCATTTCCTCTTCATAGGCCAAATATGGGCAAAAAAATGCCTTTACAAAATTCGCTCTAGCTCTAAAAATAGTCCGTTAACCCCCAATTTTTTTCAATGAACATGTTTAGTATGAGTTGTAAATATGATTTCATGGGCTGTTTACCCATTATAAACATTATGACGTCATCAAAATGGTGCCTAAACTCAAAATTTTGTTTTTTTGAAAATGACGTCATAAAATTTATGCAAATTTGATTCCAACTCAGTAAATATTGGTTGATTTTCGCCCAAATTTCAATATGATGTAGCTGAGGATATACGCTTTTGGGTACGTGACCTTAATTTTTCATTTAAACAAATGCATTATTGTCAAAAATTGCAATATATAAAGGCATGTCATTTTTACTCATTTTGCACGCAATCTCTATTACGAAGCACTTTTGGTTGAAACTTAAAACTGCAAGCCCACCTCAAATGACCATTCCCTCTGTCATTTCTGCTTCATTTTCTCTGAAATTTTAATAGGTTGTAGGCAAGAAAATTCTCTGAAACATATACGTTTTTTCAAATCAGACTTCGGAATCATGACTTATTAAACTTGCCGTACTTGAAATCTTTTTGCCCCTTCGTAGTTTTCGATATACGTGCATTTCATCATAGGGTAATTTTAGCTCAATCTGACTCGTTATCAAAAGACCGTGGCTCGCGTGGGTTCGAGTCCGGTGTGTCTACATATTTTTTTTTTAGGTGGTCTGTCTGTGACAGATCACCTTTTAATTTCGTCAGAATTTTCTTTATTAGTAGGTGGTCTGTCAAATTGACAGATCACCTCTTAATTTTGTCAGAATTTTCTTTCTTTATTATTTATTTTTATAGCCAATATTTTGTTGCCACTCTATCTCAAAATCTTCTAAGTCAATTTCATTCATTTTCATGTCAGTTATGGATGTCACTTTGGAAACGTGCATCGAAGTTTTTCAAGGTCATCAGGTCAACATGACGTCGTCCAGGCGCCATTTTGTAAAATTCTATTATTGCTTATAACATCGTAACCGATTATGAAAAATAACTCATATTAACATCAATGTAACTTAAGGTCAAGAGTTAAAAAGTTATAATTTCAAAATTCCTCTAAAGGTCATGACGCGCGC
>CALNVZ010003428.1:36470826-36491342 GCA_940671915.1 Paracentrotus lividus
GTACGTGCGCGTCAAAATTGAAAAATGCTCCAAATGACCTAGTATCAAGTTTGCATACGTTTCAGGCAATTTCCAGCATTTCAAAATTTTGCGCGCGCGCATGGGTGCGCGCGCGTCATTGCGCATTTCACTATAACGCAGCCTTCAATCGCCATTTTTCATTATGCCATCTAATAGAGCATTAAATTCTGAACATTTTGATACCTTTTTCAACTTGATACGACCGATAATAAGGAAACTACAGCCCGTCAAACTTTTCCGCGCGCGTGCGCCATTCCTCTTCATAGGCCAAATATGGGCAAAAAATGCCTTTACAAAATTCGCTATAGCTCGAAAAATAGTCCGTTAACCCCAAATTTTTTTCAATGAACATGTTCAGTATGAGTTGTAAATATGATTTCATGGGCTGTTTACCCATTATAAACATTATGACGTCATCAAAATGGCGCCTAAACTCAAAATTTCGTTTTTTTTGAAAATGACGTCATAAAATTTATGCAAATTTGATTCCAACTCTGTAAATATTGGTCGATTTTCGCCCAAATTTCAATATGATGTAGCTGACGATATACGCCTTTCGGGTAGGTGACCTTAATTTTTCATTTAACAAATGCATCATTGTCAAAAATTGCAATATATAAAGGCATGTCATTTTTACTCATTTTGCACGCAATCTCTATTACGAAGCACTTTTGGTTGAAACTTAAAACTGCAAGCCCACCTCAAATGACCATTCCCTCCGTCATTTCTGCTTCATTGTCTCTGAAATTTCAATAGGTTGTAGGCAAGAAAATCTCTGAAACATATCATACGTTTTTTCAAATCAGATTTGGAATCATGACTTATTAAACTTGCCGTACTTGAATCTTTTTGCCTCTTCGTAGTTTTCGATATACGTGCATTTCATCTAAGGGTAATTTTAGCTCAATCGGTAATCAAAAGACCGTGGCTCGCGTGGGTTCGAGTCCGGTGTGTCTCTACATATTTTTTTTTTTTTTAGGTGGTCTGTCTTTGACAGATCACCTCTTAATTTCGTCAGAATTTTCTTCTTCTTTTCTTTATTTCTTTATTTTATAGCCAATTTTGTGTCCACTCTATCTCTTAATCTATCAAATCGATTTCCTTCAATTTCATGTCATCAATGGATGTCACTATGAAGATGTGCATCGAAGTTTTTCAAGGTCATCAAATTATGATGACGTCATCCAACGCCATTTTGTAAAATTACATTAAATCATAATTCATGACCAATGATGAAAATGACCCATATTTACATGACATAAACTTCACATGACCCTTGACCTTCAACAAGTAACAGTTCATCTCCAGGTCATGACGTGCGCGTCGCGTACGTCAAAATTTCAAAATGCCTAAATCACCTAGTATCAAGTTTGCATACGTTTAGGCGATTTCCAGCATTTCAAATTTTGCGCGCGCGCATGGGTGCGCCAAGCCCAGCATTGCAATTACGCGTCATTGCGCGATTTCAGTCTTCAACGCTAGCCTTCAACTCGCCCGTTATATATTTCCATTGCACATCTAATAGAGCATTAATTCTGAACATTTTTATTCTCTTTCATACTTGATACGACCGATATATAAGGAAACTACAGCCTTTCAAATCACTCTCTTCCGCGCGCTGTGCCGATTTATCCTCTTATAGCCAAATATGGGCAAAAAAATGCCTTTACAAAATTCGCTATAGCTCAGAAAATAGTCCACGAACACCCAATTTTTTTTAATGAACATGTCAGTTAGTTGTAGATATGATTTCATGCGCGTTTACCCATTATAACATTATGATCGTCATTCAAAATGGCGCCTAACTCAAAATTTGTTTTTTTTGAAAATGACGTCATAAAATTTATGCAAATTTTGATTTACACTGCTCTGAATAATATTGGTCGATATTTCGCCCAAATTCAAAGATTACTGTGCTAGAAATTATGGATTACGCTTTCGGGTACGTGACCTTAATTTTTCATTTAAACAAATGCATCATTGTCAAAAACAATATATAGAAGGCATGTCATTTTGCTCATTTTGCACGCAACTCTCTATTTACGAAGCACTTTTGGTTGAAACATAAAACTGCCCAAGCCCTCCTGAAATGACCATTCCCTCGTCATTTTTCTTATTTTTCTTAAATTTTGATAGGTTGTAGGCAGAGAAATTCTCTTAAACTATTATACGTTTTTTCAATCAGACTCGGAATCATGATATATATAACTTGCCGTACTTGAAATATGTTTTGCCGTCTGGAATTTTTCGTTTTACAACGTTAATCCTTCATAGGATTTTAGCCTCAATCGGTAAGGCGTTGACTCGTAATCAAAAAGACCGTGGTCTCGCGTGGGTTCAAAGCTCCGGTGTGTCTACATTTTTTTTTTTTTTTTCATGTGAATGTCTTCCTCGGTCGATTTCAACACACAAACAATAGCCAATAATGTAATAAAAATTAAATTTTAATTTTTATATTAGTCAAAATGCAATTTTTAGTAGTTTATGTACACAACCCTATTGAGGATAACTATTGCTTTGTACTGAGCGCATTATATCACATCAGTGTATTTCCTCTTTGTTTCATCTTTTCTATACCATCTTTTACGTATTTTCTTTGATTCTATTTTCTATCATTGATCATATAATCAATGTAAATAAATATCAATCAATATCAATCAATATCAATACAACCCTATTGTAATTTGACATAATTTATATGAACGTGTACTGAAGCTATACTGCAAACAGCCCTTTTCTGGTCGGTTTTCGCCCAGTTTCGAGTATGTTGTAGCTGACATATTCCCTATCGTTAATGTGCTCATCAGACTGAAAGACAGACCACCTAATTCGTCCCCATGACGAATTAAAATTCTAGTTTCCTGCTGTATTTTTATGAGGGCCATTGTTAACTTCAATACTTTAATTGTCACTTTAATACGGATAAATATTAGTTCCCACCCCCATCCCCATATCCTAAACAATTTACAACTAGAATAAAAAACATGTGAATGAGTTATTATGCTATGTAGATGATCATGTTCAGAAATATGTTTGAAATAATTTGACATGCACATATTTCATGTTGTTATGCTAGAGTTCACCCTTTCAAATCATTGAAAGTAAAATAGGAGAGAGAGAGAGAGAAAGAGAGAGAGAGAGAGAGAGAGAGAAGAGAGAAATGTATTTCCATTCAGAAGTATTAATGTTCTATATCGAAGCTATACTGCAACAGCCCTATTTCTGGTCGGTTTTCGCCCAGTTTCGAGTATGTTGTAGCTGACATATTCCCTATCGTTAATGTGCTCATCAGACTGAAAGACAGACCACCTAATTCGTCCCCATGACGAATTAAAATTCTAGTTTCCTGCTGTATTTTTATGAGGGCCATTGTAACTTCAATACTTTAATTGTCACTTTAATACGGATAAATATTAGTTCCCCACCCCCATCCCCATATCCTAAACAATTTACAACTAGAATAAAAACATGTGAATGAGTTATTATGCTATGTAGATGATCATGTTCAGAAATATGTTTGAAATAATTTGACATGCACATATTTCATGTTGTTATGCTAGAGTTCACCCTTTCAAATCATTGAAAGTAAAATAGAGAGAGAGAGAGAGAGAAAGAGAGAGAGAGAGAGAGAGAGAGAGAGAGAAATGTATTTCATCAGAGTATTATGTCTATATCATTTGATGAACAGTACATGTAGTACCTTTATAATATATGATTGAACATCTGGAAATGAAAAGCTTAATTCCAAAAGGTCCTAAATCCATGTAGGAGAACAGATGCACTTGTTCACCATAATTTTGTTCAGGCATCTATGGAAAAGTGACAATAGAAAGTGCATTTTCGAATGGTTGCTTTGAAAGTTGAAAGACCTGGAAAGCAGTGATTAATACGAAAATGTTCATCATAAATATATATAGTAAGTTGTGTAACTAGATACTGAGCTTTTCAAATATATGTATCGATGGAGCAAAGCTAACATAAATTGTGTATAATTCATGTAAATGAAGTCATTTTCATATAGAATAAAACTAAATATTTTACCTGAAAGCTTGTATTTTATATCTTCTCTTGAAAATTTTGTTTAATTATGATTAGACCTCACCAGGAAAATGAATAAGATAATTATGTGTGAGTATAATGTCTTGGTCACAACCAGCACATTGAGCGCGACGCCTGTGCTGCGACCAACTCTTGCAATTCCTTGTGATTCCGCTAGTATGACCAACGTGATCTTGCATGCCTGAACAAAAAAAAAAAACAACAACAACAACGTACAAACAAACAAAGGAGCAATTCCATCGTTATGCTACAGTCACACAGACACTTACGTTTAGTTATGCTACAGTCACACAGAACTTACGTTGAGTTACGTCCAGCGTTGCATCCAAAAAAGTCATTTTTTCCCCTGCGGATCCCCACGGATGCCTTTCCGTCTTATTAAAAAAAAAAAAAAAACTAAATCAAGCGAGCGAAGATGTCGAGAAAAAGAGCAAGCGGAGGCCAAGCGGTGAGCTTGCACTCAATAAAAATTAACGGAAACCGGGATGTATGACACCATGTTTGTTTGAAATCCTCTGCAATTAAATCTCATAACTCAATATATATATTTGTTTTTATGCGTCCGCCACCGTAGGTGGTGCCGGAGGCATCATGTTTTCGGGTTGTCCGTCCGTCCGACCGTCCGTCTTTACGTCCGTCTGTACGTCCGTCCGTACGTCCCGTTTGCTCGTTATCGCGATATCTCTAGAACCACTTGAGATATCAACATCAAACTTACCGAACAGTTAATGGGTGATTGTCAAATTGCAGGAGATGGGGAGGTGTACCTTGCGCCCCTCTTTCCACCTCTGTTATATAATTATAGTTGGACCGTCGTTTTTATAGTGATACACAGTTTCATCAAGTTTGAATGTCATATATGGACAGAATCTCATCACATCATCGGGACAAATATTATCGACCTAGCAATGAATTTTGTATAGCAATAGTACTAATTTCTACATACATGTATATGCGCTAAATCTTAATACATGTTATAGGCGAAAGTGCTAGTTCGTCACTGGCCAAAATGTTGTAGGACATCTAATACATCAAGGAAATGTTTTATTATTTAGTGAACTTTTGGTTCTCGAGCAAGCATCTTTCATCAAGTGAAAAAAATAAGACATATTGTCAATTACATAAATATTAGAAAAATGATATGATATCATTTAATTTATTTTAATAAACTACATCCAACTATTTATGAACATGACGCACAATTTATTTTTCAGTAAACATATTTTCAAAAGATAAGATTAGCTTTCGATATATTAGAAAGCTGCATGGCTTTGGTATTTCGACGTTCGCACCCCAAGCTTCTTTATTTTGTTTTATGGAGTTCAATAGTTCTCTTTTATGCTCACAACGAGTCTTTCAGAAATGATGTAGAAATCGGTTTGTCTGCAGTCGTTTAAATTTGTTGTTAGGCCTAGTTCATAATTTTAATTCACATATCCCGAAAAAGGCCGGTACCCCAAAATAATGAACTTTTCAATGAGTGCTAACACTAAAAATATGGATTATCAAATTGACCCGTTTTGATCATGGTAGATGTACATGATGTATGGAAATAGACCCCAACGTTTTTAAGAGTTAAATCAGATATCTCAAAATATATCAGGTTTATACGTACCATACATGATATATGGATCATTATTTTGTTCGCAATTCTGTTACCCTCATGCTGATCAGTTACGCTCAATGACAATTTGGGGAATTTATTTGGAGGTCAAGTGTTGATATGAAAATCTTTATATACAAAATCGAAGAATTAATTAACTGTCCTAAACCTGCTCGTTGACATCCAATGGTATAATACGATTTCTCCATATTATGCAAATTTTTACCACAGCCTTAAATTCTTTCGATCGTATCCAGAAGATAGTTGGATTGGCAAACATATTTAAATATAAAAAGACGCCAATGCCTTTGATTGTCGTTTCCTCTGGCAAATATTCAATCTGCTCTATCACAAACGTCGGCAGCCATAGTGTGAAAGAAGTGATGTAAATTGCTGCAAATGTTTTCAACAAACGGCGATTTTCTGTCAACCGCTGCTCGTCTAGCCCATTACCGCGCCTTCTCGAAGGTGACCGCGTGAGGCCGTGGTAAAGAAGCGCGTAACAAATTCCGACGATAATGAATACCGTTAAAACGGAAACCGATGGTCGAATATCTGGGCGTGCTTCTACTAAGTAAATGCATGGAAAAGATCCGAGAATCCATCCCATGATACAGGCGAGGACGCAACGAGGTGTGGTGACGAGGTTCTTAACTCCGAAGGGGTCGATGTGAACGGTTACGAAGCGGTAGACGGCCACAAGGAGGATGTTGAGACTTGAGATCAAGGTGCAGGACTTCCATAGAGACCAGCACAGATCCAAGACCTTTGATTTAAGGACACGAATATTTTAAGTTTTAGATTGTTACAATTACAATGTAAAATACGCGTGATTGAATACTATTGTGTAAAATGTACAATGTATATATAATTATTATTTATGCTAATATTATTGTTTTAACAGCAGTTAAAACTCACTATTACATAACAACTGAAGAAATAGAAGTAGTCCCGACTCTTTCCTATACATGTACGTCCTGCCCTTTTTTTTTTCTTTTTTTTTCGGGGGGGGAATATAAATCAAATCAAATCAAATATAGGCCTACGTTTGTTCTAAAATGTTTGGAGTCATTGGAGACTTACCGTGACTGATTTAATATAGTTGTTGTTAGCAGCAATGAGTAATATGGTTATCGGAGCGGTGGTCAAATCTATAAGTGCCATGTTGAATGTAAATATATTATGCTGTTTTCTCAGTTTCGCTGAACCCACAACAAGCAGGAGGATACAGCAGTTCAGTGGAATTGAAGCCAAACTAAACAGAAAACCTATAATTTCTAGATAGATATTTACTGTTTGCTCGGTTGACGTAGTGGTTTGTAAGTCGATGTGTGTCATATTCACCTCTGCAGACATCATGGTAATTGAAGTGATTCATATGAAGACTGGTGTACGTGTAAAGTTAAGGTATAATTTAGTTTTAAAAAGCTTGTGTCGCAACTTACGTTGTACGTGAATTTGCATCAAAACGTCAACGTTTTCAATTGAAGTTCCAAAGTAACGACATGCCAAACATGATATCTGTTTTTTCACCATATTAATTCTTCATCAGAACATGATTAAATGGTTCATTACAAAGTTTTCTATAAATCCTGACATGTCTTTTCTTCGAAGCTACCATGGTAATCGTGTGATGAAGCAGTAGTTTGACAGTCAGTCACTTCATAATTACTATGCTCAATTTACAGGATATTAAAATTTGATGTATTAAAGCTTTTTTTTTAATATCATGTCTTTTTTTTTTTTTTTTTCATGTAGCCTAAAAAACGCTTCATAAAAAATAATCATTACAAATAGCTAGGCTTTATTGCTAAATTTGCATTCAGAAGTTGTCATAGCGCTCATGCTTATCTTAAAAAAAAAAAAGTTACAAGTTCTTTTCAAATTGTACCGCAATCAATGACGGATCCAGGATATTATGAGAGGGGGTGGGGTGAAATTGGAATTCCAATTTTCCCCATTACGCCGGGCGAGCAAAAAGGCAAATCAAAAATATTCACGTCACACATGAACCACTCATGTAAACAGAAAATTATTTCTGGTGTACTATTTTTATTTTGGTTTCTTGTTTATAGAGCCCATGAAGAAGACTAAGTAGCTGAAAGCTTGGAGTGGTCTTCAGGAACGTCCGTTTTGTCTTGTTATTAGAGCCATTTTAATGAGTAGTTTTCTCCTTACATTTATATATATATATATATATATATATATGAAATGATAGTTCCACGTGTTGGATTGTAATACATAAAATCTTTGTTGGATATACAGCATGACGTTCTTCACTTCTGTGTTATATATATATATATATATAGCCGATCTTTGTGATAAGATGTTACTCCTTCACCCTTCCTTATTATAAATGACATT
Organism: Paracentrotus lividus; assembly: GCA_940671915.1. Taxonomy (NCBI): domain Eukaryota; kingdom Metazoa; phylum Echinodermata; class Echinoidea; order Camarodonta; family Echinidae; genus Paracentrotus; species Paracentrotus lividus. The sequence goes on from CALNVZ010003428.1 coordinate 36,478,874, forward strand.
TTTGACATCCGCAGGAAATCTCCTTTCAGAAAATATATACTTTTGTTGGGAGAGGCTTAAGATTTTTAACGTTATGACACTTTGATCCTGATAGGGGCAAGATTGTGAGATTTTTCAATTGGTGGCGTAAAGGCCACCGCACACCTTACGACGGGTCTACGATCCGATTTTGTAACAAATCGCACTTTGCTGATTTTCCGAAAGCATAAATGAATAGGATCGTATTGTTAGAAGTTCAAATTAGCTGTAAGAATACTGAATTCGAATTTCGGGAAATTGCCATCCTTTATTTAGGAGTAAAGGCCAAATTGATTTGAAATCGTAGCCAATCGTGCGATTACTATGACGTCATTACGATTAGATATTGAATGTGCTTTTATTCAATAAGGATGGTAACACAGTCACTGATTTGAACATATAAGTATTCCTGCGATGATTAATAACTCTGCACAATAGGATGTTCTATGTCTAAATATTCACATTAATGTTATGACGTTTTATTCCAAAATCGGGTCGCAGACCAATCGTAAGGTGTGCGGTGGCCTTTACACAACAAAGGGCGATTTCGGGACGAGTTCCCAACGCATGGCTATATTAATTAGTTTTTAAAGCATAATGATGGCTTTCGGAGACATTCCGACCATTTTATAGGTATTTAAATGGTAAACTGAATGAAAATACCTAAAATCATTTAAATATGTCTGGTGTTCTAATAATTTTGGCCACCACTGTATATAAAGAGTGAGTAAAAAAAATAATGTCCCATCATTTTGATGTTGTCTTGTAAAAAATATAAACATTTAATCATATGTTTCATGATATTTCTTGGTAGAGTCACCTTTCTAGCATAATGCTGGTACCCTTTTCATTTGGATCTTTGCACACATGACTGAATAACAGACAATCTTCAGAAGACGGTAAAATCTGAACTGCACCAAGTGGATGGGTGAAGAATATTTATATATATATAATAAATTGAGAGTTTATTACTTATGTACACGCACAAAGACACACACTCACACATACCCTCATTCACACATACACACCCACATCTTCACCACACACATACGCATATTCACTACCTTATGGAGCATTTCTCTATGGAGACATCCTACGAGTTCAGCACTATCCTTATGAATCATCCTTATGGAGTCAAAAGTGTGTAAATGACTCCGTCACCATAATCGCCATAATCGCCCAACCATCAACACAACTAGTCAACATCATCACCATTAACACTATCATCATTGTCATCATACAACCACCAACTTCATCATCATGTCCATCATCTTCATCACTATAGCATCATTACCATGATCATCATTGTCCCAAGGGCTAAGGCCCTCAGCGGTAACTGTCAGGTTAGTTTTTCACACTCACACAGATATGGGTCACACACCTCATTTTAACGTTGGGCACGCACTATGGAGACAACCCCCATAAGTCGTCAGCGCTACCAGTAGAGGGCGACAATCAATTCTACGGTGTTTTTCCTTATGAAACAAGTTTCGATGTCTCCATAAGGAAATCAGTCTCCATAGAGTCGGTACTGAACTCATATTTGTCTCCACAAGGTAGTGAATAAAAGCACCCCACACACACACACACACACACACACACACACACACACACACCCACACACACAGACAGACAGACAGACATACACACCACACACACAACACACACACACACACACAAGCACACATACAAACACAAAACACACAACTAACACATCTTATTTTTCTTTTAATTGATTGTTCTTCTCTATCTCTGCCTTATAGTATTATTTCTGTCCTCTCTCCTCTTTATTCCTCTTTCCATCTTCTCTCGCTATATCTCAATTCCTTCCATCCATCTCTTTCCACCTTTCTTTACGCCCACTATTCCTCTTTTTCGAAACATCATTTATTTTATCATATACTAAATGATATTACATCGAACGATACATTGAGTAAGCTAGACACACTCGGTCGCTGTCTTAATTGCTTATCATTATAATCAAGACACGTAGGCATATTGCTTCTAAAGAATAAACAATGGGACTCTGGAGTAATTTGCTTTTATCTGATTCGTTGCAAGTTTAATTGTGGTTAATACACGTAGTTGTGTTTGAAGTTATTTTTGCACTTGAGGCCTACAACTTCTAGTCATCTTTTGATATTTATTATGCAGGGGAAAAAATGGATACAAATTCTGTTTTCCTTCAATTACACGGCATGGGTGAGCTATACCCTAACCTTAACTTTTTCTTTGATTATAAAGTAAAAAGCACATTTTGAATGAGGTACGAATTCATGAAAACAAAACATGCTCAAAATGGTTCATGTGCAACTCTCTCTTTTGTTAAAGATAAGCATGATAAAAGATGCGCACATATTTATGTTCTCTCCATGCTAATTCTGTCCTATTTGTAGGCCTACCTAATGTACTAATTTTGCTTTGTTAGAAAAAGCTTCCTACTTCAGATAAATGTAAAAATCTTTTACAGATCCGTTATAAAAAAAAAGTCAAATGAATTATTGGAAATTGCGTGTCATACCAATGTACGCGATACATTTATAATACACAACTTTCTATCTCCTGTTCATTATGATGGCATCCATATTCTGTTCTCACTGGTTGATGCATCATTTAATATTCATGACAATATAACTCGCAGAATATTAAGGATGGTTACATTATCTTAAAAACAAAATTGTAATTGCATAATAAGACCTGATTTCAAAAGGATATTAAATGATGACAACACTTTATTAATTTGTTACACGATCAAAACATGACTTCTTATAGAAATCAGTAACAAGTTTTCTATTGACATTATTTTTAAACAATCATCATCTAGTTAAGATCATTGTTGTAATCATGGTAACTTTAGAGGTTGTTGATTTTCCGCTTGGATTATGGTCTTGCTATTGGTATACTAGACTCTACTATCATTACTATTCTGATGTTGATTATGATTGGATCTTGAGTCTCATTATAAATGCATTGTGTAATTAATTTCTGATTCTGTTGTAGGTAAACGTCAGAAATACATCGGCATACTGTTTATGCCACAGGGTTAGGAGATTCTGATTCTGTTGTTGGTGAACTCGGGTCGGGTGTTTCTGACGCAAATGGTGGTGAAATCAGATCAGGAAGTCCTGTCGCCTTTTTTGGTGCACTCGGTTCTGGTCAGTTTCGTTTTCAAAAGCTTGCTTATTTATTGATCTTTCCTCCATGTACTTCATTGTAATGTTACTTATAGTAACATCGACGTCTCCTTGGATGTGTTTGAGATGAATCATAGCCAATCCAATACCACCTGCGATAAGACCGAGTCCTATTACCGATCCAATGGCAATACCAACAATAGCACCCAGTGAAAGGGGTTCATTAGATAAGCTTTTTGTAACCTCAGATTTTGTTGTTTCTTCGCTTGTGTCTTCTGATTCTGTTGTTTGTTCACCAAGGTCAGTGGTCATGGTAGTTTCTAGTCCTGTTGTAGGTGCACTTGGGTCTGGGGTTTCTGGACCTGTTGTTGTTGTGCTTTGATCAGGAGTTATTGATACTGTTGTTGCTGTGCTTGGATCAGGAGTTCCTGATACCGATGTTGCTGTGCTTGGATTGGTTAATGCTGTTGTTGTTGTGCTTTGATCGGGAGTTCCTGATACTGTTGTTGTTGCACTTGTATAAGGAGTCCCTGACCCCGCTGTCGCTGTGCTTGGATCAGAAGTTACTGATACTGCATTAGCTGTGCTTGAATCAGGAGTTCCTGATGCTGTTGTTGTTGCACTTGTATAAGGAGTTCCTGATACCGATGTCGCTGTGCTTGGATCAGAAGTTACTGATACTTTTGTTGTTGTTGTTTTGCTTTGGTCGGGAGTTCCTGATACTGGTGTTGCCGTGCTTGGACCACGAGTTCCTAAAAATACTCTATGTACACTTTGATTAGAAGTTGTTATTGCTGCTGGTTGTGTACTAAAATAAGTAGTTATTTGTGGTGTTGTCATTGCATCATCTGTTAAAGGCGTTGCCAAAGGCGAATGGGTTGTTTTAGCAGTTGTTAGTCTCAATATGTATGTTATTATTACAACCAAATAAACCAGTACATGTAGCCTAGTCTCCACGAGTTTGGTCATTCTAGGGTTAGAAACAAGAAAATATTTGTTTGTCCTCTTCTTTTGATGCGTGTTGTCATATTGATATTTAGAATCGATATGACAACACACATCATATTTGGACTTTTGGTTTCCTTTAAATATTACTTCGTTTGATATTGAAGATATGTTAAAAACAAAATATGATAACAATGTAACATTAACCATGTTAACATATAGCGTAAAGGATTAGGGTTAGGGTTAGCTTCAGGGTAAATGTGTCCGATTTCAGCTGACGGAAACACCCATTAAGGGGATAGCAAAATTAATGTTTGCTTTGTATTTTTCGTATTAAAGACAAATATTCAAAAAATACTACGTCATGCTTTATCATTTGTAATCATTAATACAAAATCGAACAACTAAAGCACTTTGTTTTAGCGAGTTAACTTTATGTAAATCAATGAAGTATATCGGTTAATGTATTATTTTCCCTTTGGTTTATAATAAGTTAGAGGCTCATATGTTTTCTCAATTGAAAATAATATAAAGAAATCATGTATTATGATAAAATCTCATCATAATCTAAGAGACAGTAAACTAATTTTGTTACAAAATTATACCCGTATCTTAATGATATTAGATATGAAAATTACATTTAAAATAACAAGCTTCATATGTTTAATCTTACCTGTATTACTGTTCTGTTGCTGCTTCAGACATGTCAGATATTGTAATTATACACACTCAATCCTAGATTCTCATAGTGAGGACAGGGCATTTATAGATATATTTATATAAAGATTTATTTTGCTTCTAAATTTATGATTTATTTATGATTTTTTATTTACAATATTGGCAGGAGCAAAAAACGCCTTCCCTATAAACAATGTGATGTGTTTGATAGCTTCAATACAGTCTGTCTCAAGTAAATTATGGTACAAGTGGAAAACATTTTTTTTTTTCAGTAGCGGACGCAGACCGGAGTCACACAATGAACTTACGGGGCCCATGTGTAAACATAATAGAGCCGCTTTTGTCCTCAGACAATTGGGCCCCCGAAATGCATTCAATTCGATTTTCTTGGATCCGCGCCTGTTTTTAAAGTATGAAAATTAATCACATTCTGAAAGTGTTTGATATTTCCATAAAGTAGGAAAATCAGGCTTTCTTCTGCAATTTTTTTTCATCCCATTTGGCGCTGTAGATCTTGAGATATGACAAGTTTTCTATAATCAAGAAAGAATCTACTTTGCGCACGCTTTTGGGTTTCGCACATAATAGCCATGAATTCAGCGCACCGAAACAATAAATGTGTATATTTTTGATTAGCTCATCGCCGCACAAAATTTAGCATAACTTTTGTTTTACAAAACAAAATGCATCAGCAAGAAAAATATTTTAGACTTTAAGATGGTACCACATTCACACTTCATATGAGAATATTTCATACCTTAATAATTTTTTCCCGACTGTACGATTTTTTTACAGAGACTGTACATGAGCATTCATGATAATAAAGTTCGTGAGCATGTAAATAATTGATATTATATGAGGTATGGTGCGTGACATTGGGCCTCATTATTATACAAATAAAACATTTATTAACAAAATGTTCTAAATGATATTATCATAGAAAAGAATAAACAGTTATTAAGTAGCAGATCCAGAGGCACAAATGTGTATTTATTCAACATCATAATGTCTCATGAATCACTGATTATCTAAAAGGGTGTTTACTTACGTATTTATTGTATTTTCGAAATCTATTATATGGGCTGACTCAGAGTCGTGCTAAATACCACGTCCAAAGGGTAACAAACCTTTCATTGCCAATTTGCACAGAGGGCACTATACCAAACTCAAACAAGAACACCATTGAACAATCGAGAACAAATTATCAAGATGAATAAATATCATCACTGTTGACATGGGCGATCTGTTATTAACTATCGAAAAGCGGTCGAGTGTATATCTCGCCACATGATGTGCTACGCATGCGTGTCCCCCAAAAGTGTCGAAAAGGGTCTGTTTTCAGCCTTTCGGCGGCGTCGACGCTTTCCTTAAAATAGGGTGTTTTTTTTATTTCAATCGCCATTTTCATAAAAATAGGGGTGCTTTCTGCAGAAATTGCTGTTTTGGGGTCAAAATTTCACGGTGTTTATGCCATTTAGGGTACTAGTATGTTTTCCCAGTCTGACGTCAAAAAGGGGTCAAATTTGACTTCATGCAATGAGACGTTTAGGGTCCATTTTCAGTGTGACGTCGAAAAGGGGTGCAAATTTGACTTCATGCTATGAGACGTTTAGGGTCCATTTTCAGGGTGCGGGGACACGCATGGGTAGCACTTTTTTGTTTGATTGACCCCCTCCCAGGTGAAATGTATCAGATGTATCAATATCACCTTAATTAAACCATTTTAATTGGGAAAAGAGATGAGTGTAGTGTCTTTATGTAGAAAATAAATAGGAAAGGTCTCCTTTACATCACTAATCATAATGGTCGTGTGGTCTATGAGAAGATGTGCATATCATTGATGATCAACAAGATCATCTTCCATGCGTATGAAGGTAATATACAACCATACACTCCTTGTCATAATTAATTAGCCGTCTCCTAAATAAAAAATAAATATACAAGCGTTACTTTATATGGTTATATTTAATTCATAATTATGGGTTCGTCAATCATTTTAGTATTATCTGAAAGCGGAAGCTTGCCACTTTTCATTCCTGAGAAAAGATGATGACTAGACACAATAATTTTTTTTACCAAAGGGGAGGAAAAAAGAAGAAAGCTACCTAAAAAATTTTTTTTTTAAGTGAGGATTATCAATAAAAAAAATATTAAGTTGTTTCATATTTTACCCAATTCTGTTTACATGCTTCGTTCATACTTTCCCCCAAAAAATAATGGCCACAAGGTGCTAATACATGGGTGGTGAGAGATGGTGGGGCCCTGAGATTTTTTTAGGTGCCGTTTTAGAGGGGATTTGCACTGAAATCAGAGGTTGTTATTATCCAGCAAAATGGAATGAATATGTTTATAATTCACTAACTGCTGTAAATAACAATATATTCATTTTAGTAGACCAAATATAACCATGATAATTGAAGAGAATCGAATTGATGAATGAATGAAAACTGATAATATCAGTGGAAAAACCTTGCATGAAAACTTTTTTTACTGCAATACCTCTTCGTAATTCTGAAATCGCATATTTTGTTGTTGTTTGATAAGTTCATTCAACCGTGAACGAAGGGATATTGTTTGCATACACTGTAAAAAAAATTGCTGTAGCTTTTTACAGTAAATTACTGGCAACTCTGCTGCACAGTAAATAACAGCATATTTGACGGTAGTTTTCTGTATCTTGTGGGAATTTACAGTAATTTACTGTTGAAAGTGGCTTACTTTAAGAGAAAATTACAGTAAATTACTGTGCAGCAGAGTTGCCAGTAATTTACTGTAAAACACTACAGTAATTTTTTACAGTGTACGCTTCCATAACAGGAATTCCATCCTATTTGATGGAATATACCATGGCAAGGAAGTAAAAATCGCAGTTTGGACAATTTTTGCTGCATGCTCACTCAACCGTCAAATTTGACGCAAATTTCCTTTCCGGATGTTGGGTAGCAAGTTTTGCATACATTTTGACGTGTAAAATGTTTAAAATCTGAAAATGGGTCCAATATCATGGAATCAAAGTTGTGATTTTAGGCTTGTGAATTTCAAAAAACGACATTTTTGCATTCAACCATTGCTCTCTGAAGCATGACTTGTTGATTTTTCCTAAAAATCGCTTCCATGGTAGCTAATTTAATTCCCGACATGGACATATAATTAGATTTTCCAACTCCTCCTGGTTAAAAAATTATTGATATCTGAAAAAGGGGGAACTTTCTTTTTGTGTTGTTTTTAGTTGAAACTTGAACTCATGCTTATAAAGACAACTTTCCTTCGCAGAGCTAGTTCCCATTTAAGATAATTAAGGCATTTTATATTCATTATTTATTTATTTGGGGGGGGGTGGAAGCGAAATTAATCGTCTTTCAAAGAGAAAAACTGTTTCCAAAAATACAATGAATATAATATATTTATTAAATGTAAGTTCATTTCAAACACTGATTGTTATAAGCAGATTTCACCTTGGGCGTATTATATGGCTACATAAACGTAACACACTTAGCCACACACACACACACACAACACACACACACCCAAACACACACACACACTCACACACACACACACACACACACACACCCACACTCAAATACATCCCCACTCACCACTCACGTATCACACGTCCCAAAACATCCACTTTTGATGAAATTGAGTTATTGATATGACATCATTATTCAGGTAGGTACCTTTCTTTGAACAAAACTTTGAAGAAAAAAAAAAATGAAAGCAACTATCAAAAAATGCACTTTCAAATTTCACTTTTCCATAGACGCCTGTACAAAATATGGAAAACAAATGCATTTTACTCAGAAGTAACAAAAGTGGATGTCGTACCTTTTGGAAATGACCTCTTTATATGTGAACGTGTTGAGATTTTAATAGGTTACCCCCCCCCCCCTCCCCCTCTTTCCATGACATGACACTCATGGTTGTCATTTACTATCTTAGACACATAATTAATGATGTCATTAAGGTTTACACTTTAGCTTGAAATGTTACGTGACAATAACTGGTTTGAACTTTGGCTTAAAATGTTACGTGCCAATAACAGGGTAATATTTGTGGAGGTATCATTTGTAGAGAGTCAACTGAACCCTATTCTTTATTTGATTTTTTTTTGCTTGACATTAATATTACAACAAAGCTAAAATCCGCGCACTTCTTATTTCTCGAGCCTTTTAAAAATATGTTGTAACCTTTCATTTCATTCATATCTAGAGCCTTGTCTCCTTTCATTCCACAGAGCAATAGATGATCTAGCCTTTCGAAACGGTGTGGTTATTTCTTGACTTACATGTATATGTTTTTCCCCCCAAACGCGAGAAAAAGAAGAATAATAACAAACGTTACGATGTCTGATCTTGTGTTCAAGGTGTATATAGTTCACTGCATTTCGAAACCATACAGTCAGTCTTGTTTAAAGTATGAAATATATATTTTTACACCATTTTGATTATTATCATTGAATTGAATTCAATTGCATTCATTTTTTCCACACCATTACTCACATCAGCGGTGTGAGTAACCACAGATAGTAGAGCGGATTAGCTGAATAATTGTGCAAAATTTGACTAAAGCATGAAACTTCTACCAATGGTAGTACATGCCATAAGTTTCATTTAGGAGAGAGATACATGCCATAAGTTTCATTTTAAGATCGGGGACACGTCAGATTTGACCTTCTGGTGACCTCCAGAGGTCAATGACCTTAAAATATGAAAAATATATGTTTGACATCATTTTCAATGATGACATGAGTGATAATGCACCGAACATGCATTATATTGTAATAAAGGATTATTAATTATAGACAGGGTTTTAGATTTGAATTCTGAAACAAATGAAGGTCAATGACCTCAAAATATAGAATATGAATATTTAGCGTTATTGGCTAAGGAGAAACATTGCTATGGTATAAAACTTTGCATTTTGGTTAAAAATAGACCGTTTTGATATTCTTAGAGCAATTGATAGGCCTACTCATTACAGGTTCTTAACTTTGACCTCCGTAGACTGCAAAAGGTCATTGACCTCAAATATTAATAATTGATATTTGCGCTGTGGTTATTTCATACTCTACATGTGTGAAGTCTGTTCAATGAATAGCTTTCATGTTACATAGTTTCTACTTGACCCTGACATGTATGAGGTCAAAGGTCGACATGGCGGGTCACTATAATGAAAGACAATAACGTCTTCCATTAGCTGATTGTCAACTCTTGTCCTGCATGGTTCTTCCTGCCGAGTCCTAGTTGACAGCTTTATCTTATATTTACTTGAGGAGCTGGAGGCGGATGCTTGCTTGCTTTGGTAGATGCTGTACAGAAAGTGATCAAGAAAGTGCAGGCCATACAAACTGTGGACACTGCTGTTTTGGTACTGGCTAATTCAACAACAAAGATACTGACGAACTTTAAATAGCTCTTTGTAGAAGATTCAGCATCCAGTAATGGCTTACATGTATTTCTGTTTCCAATTGTCATGCCCTCATACATGTAGAGTATGATACTGTACATATTCCCAAAAGGAAAGAAGTCTGCCTGGAAGATGTGAAAAATGCTCCTCTGAAGTACATTATCTCTATACGTATTCCAAGTGATATGAGCATAATAAAGAAACTACAAGTTATATGGTGCAGACACCATGCATGTCACTGCTACACATAGAGTGCTTTGTTGTGCTCATGAACGTCTGCAATAGTTCTACCTCTAGGAAGAACAGAGATACTTTATAAGTATCTCTGATAGATCATCCATCCTCTATTATTTGTCTCATTATATACATGTATTAATTTTGTTTATTCGATTTGTATATTGATTTCATGTATGTATTTTCATTTGCTATTTTTTTATATGGAGAATAAAACCAAACCAAACCAAACCAGTGATGGAAGTGAACAATGTCAGGTAGTAGTAATAGTTCTTTACCCACAAATCTATGGCTTCTTTGAAGCATTTCCCCAATGGAGATGGCGCACTAAGCATGATTGTCTACTGCACTGCTTTTAAGGACCAGACTAGGGTGTCGAATCCTGACCTACCAATCCATCTGACATGGGCAAAGGAATCCTGGTGGTTTGCAGCCTCTTTGGATAGACTGTTGGAGCCTTGTAAATTCTTGCCATATGATGCAAATGCAAGGAAGTATGCACTAGTTGTTGAAAGTACACCATATACACAAGTTCACTCGATCATTTTAGACTGTTGCTATCGGAATGATTCATTCTCTCACTCGATCAGTCAGAATAGTCCTTTGACTGTTCTCGTTAAAGGGACAACTTGACAGCAGAAGATGCAAATGGTTTCCTAGAGCTATCTTGTCAGTTGCAGGCAAAGTTTAGATTTTAGCTTATGTAGCTTGTCCTGTCCCGTTCTCGTCTGCACACACCTCTTCAGAACAATCAAAGGACTAACTGCCTGATCCAGTGAGTGAATGAATTGTTCCCGATAGCAACCGTCTCCAAATATGATCGAATGGACTTTTGTGTAGCTGCTAGCAGTGCAGTTTCTTGCTCTTACATCAGTTCATGGTAAGAATTTGAGGCCTCTGACAGCACAGGATTCCTTTGTCCCTGTCAGATGGGCTTGGTACAAGTCAGGTTTCGGAACCATAGTGGTGGTTCTTTTTAGCAGTCCTGTGAGAGCCAAAGTTTTATGGTGAGAAACTGTTAGTACGACCTGACTTGTTCACTTCCATGACTATTGCAGACAAAGTCAGCACAACATGCTAGCACTCTACAGGTAGCACTTTACATGTAGAAGTGACATGTGTCTGTACTCGTATAACTTTGAATATCTTTATACTCACATAACTTGGACTAGGCGTTACTCCGGGAGCACTTACAGGCAGACTCATTCTCTTTTTAGCGAAAAAGAACAGTATCATACTCTATGAGGCATGACAATTAGAAACATATACACGTGTTAGCATTGCTTATCAGCACAAAAGAGCTATGTAAAGTTCGCCAGTATCTATGTTTGTTTAAGTAGCCAGTGCCAACAACAGCAGTATCCACAGTTCGTATAGCCTGCACTTTCTTGATGACTTTCTGTAAGTACGCATCTATGTACCCATGCATGCAGTATCCGCCTCTAGCTCCTCAGTCGGACTCGACAGGAGAATCACGCAGGACAAAAGTATGACAATATAGTGGAAGACGTTGTTGTCTTTTATCATAGCGACCCGCCTATGTCAACCTTTGACCTCATATATGTCAGAGGTCAAGGTAGACACTTGTGTACGTAACATGAACGCTATTCATTGCAACAAGTACAGAATATGAAATAACCAACAGCGCAATATCAATATTTTCAGATTTTGAGGTCAATGACCTTTAGCGTACATGGAGGTCAAAGGTTAAAAGCCTGTAATGAGTATCAAGTGCTCTAAAATATCTCATTTTAACCAAAAATACAAAGTATTATACCATAGCAAAGTTTCTACTTAGCCATAAACGCTAAATATTCATATCTGATATTTTGAGGTCATTGACCTTTCATTGTTCTCAGAGTTAAATCTAAAGCCCTGTCTATAATTAATAAACCTTGATTACATATTATAATGCATGTCCGTGCATTATCATCATGCCATTTATTGAAAAGTGAGTGTGAAACATCAATATTTTGATGTTTAAGGAAATTGGACCTCTGGAGGTCACCAGAGGTCAAATCTGACGTGCCTCCCGATCTTAAATATGAAAT
>CALNVZ010003428.1:36491367-36506129 GCA_940671915.1 Paracentrotus lividus
GTTCAGTTTTAAGATCGGGAGGCACGTCAGATTTGACCTCTGGTGACCTCCAGAGGTCAATGACCTTAAAATATGAAAATATTGATGTTTACATCACTTTTCAATGAATGACATGATGATAATGCACCGAACATGCATATATTGTAATAAAGGATTTATTAATTATAGACGAGTAGATTTGAATTCTGAAAACAATGAAGGTCAATGACCTCAAATATTAGAATATGAAATATTAGCGTTATTGGCTAAGAGAAACATTGCTATGTATAAAACTTTGCATTTTGGTTAAAATGAGACCGTTTTGAATTCTTAGAGCAATTGATAGGCCTACTCATTTACAGGTTCTTAACCTTTGACCTCCGTAGACTGCAAAAGGTCATTGACCTCAAATATTAATATTGATATTTGCGCTTGGTTATTTCATACTCTACATGTGTGAAGTCTGTTGCAATGAATAGCTTTCATGTTACTAGTTTCTACTTGACCTCTGACATGTAAGGTCAAAGGTCGACATGGCGGGTCACTATAATGAAAGACAATAACGTCTTCCATTAGCTGATTGTCAACTCTTGTCCTGCATGGTTCTCCTGCCGAGTCCTAGTTGATCAGCTTTATCTTATATTTACTGAGGAGCTGGAGGCGGATGCTTGCTTGCTTTGGTAGATGCTGTACAGAAAGTGATCAAGAAAGTGCAGGCCATACAAACTGTGGACACTGCTGTTTTGGTACTGGCTACTTTCAACAACAAAGATACTGACGAACTTTAATAGCTCTTTGTAGAAGATTCAGCATCCTAGAATGGCTTACATGTATTTCTGTTTCCAATTGTCATGCCCATACATGTAGAGTATTGATACTGTACATATTCCTAAAAAAGGAAAGAAGTCTGCCTGGAAGAGTGTGAAAAATGGCTCCTGAAGACATTATCTCTTATACGTATTTCCTATGGCATGTACTACCATTGGTAGAAGTTTCATGCTTTAGTCAAAATTTGCACAATTCGCCTAAAATTTAGAGCTAAACAGCTCTACTAAGATAAAAAAATGACATTGAAGAGCTTTGTATTTTTGTACAGAGGGAGTCTCAAAAAAGCTTAAAATCAGCAGATTTTGTTCTTTAGCTTTTAAGCGGGGCTCTCACACCCCTGTCACATCTACCTGTCATGGACACCACGTACAATTGAAACAATTTATCTCGTCAAATAATTTACCTGAAATTTAGCGTCATATAATTATCATACTGCTTCATGAGGTATAGCAGCCTTTAATATCATATCGTCGGCTTGGAGCCAGAAGGGCGCTATTGCAGATCAAGGATGTTCCGTTTGGAGCCAGAAGGGCGCTATTACCATTGACTTTGTACAGTAATAGCGCCCTTATGGCTCTCAACGGAACATCTATAAGATGCTATAACGCCCTTATGGCTCCCAACAGACGATATGTAAAATATAGTAGGCCTGCATAAAAATATATGCGGTCAGATCTTTGGGGGAAAATGCTAATATCTAAAGATAAGACCCTTTCCAATCTTTACATCTTACTAATGATGTTTAGATGTGTTCTTTTTCTTAGTATTAATCTTTTCATTTAGCAACTTTAACATTTCCGTAATCTGAAACACAACACATTTTAATTCAAAGGAATCGTTTAACTTGGTCAGGATCCAAGTGGAAATCTTCCAGTTAATGGTGTGCAACTGCAAACACTAAGATCAAACAGGAATCGCTGGAGATTTTTAAAACCAATCGGTCATTTAATTGCCGAGAAATAAAGTTTCATCGTTTCACCTTGACACATTATTGTATGCACCACTAGCATGTTAGGCACCATAGCTCTGATTTTTGCAAGCATCCTCAAAGTGACATAGGGTAGATGTAGGGAATACCGGACAGTAGGGAATATCGGACGGTCACCATATGTCCAGCCCTAGCTGCCAACGTAAGATCAACTGAGTTGAAATACCGGCATCTATTGGTCAGGTGGTCTGTCTGGGAAGGTTGAATGCTGTATTCGACAACAACAAGTGAGAAATCTTCGAGAAAACTACCTCAATCTGTCAAGGTAGGAAAATTTGCAGTCTGAAAAATGGCCTGATGTAAAAATTGACATTTTAGAGAATGTGATGGTATAAAAATAGAATTGGGGCATGACCTCTATTTCATGCATTATGGACATGTGTGGAGGGTGGGCCAAACGTGTATGGAGTGTTTGCACTGTACAAAGCCTGTGTATTGGTGGGCAGTGTGTTGAAAAGTGCTAGTCAGTCATTTTTTTTTGTAGGGAATACCGGACACCACATGGATGGTTGTTTGTATTACTTCCGGGTTGAGTTGCTAAGCATGTAGATCAAATAGTAGGTTGCATATAATGTATTATATTTATTTATTAAATTGTTTGACAATTTTGATATGTCTATTTCTCTTTATTATTATTGTGATATGTCATGATCTACATGAGTTATAAAGTTATTCTGAGTGTTTTGAAATTTTGTAGTAAAATGCATATAATCTTCTAAAAATGAATAATGTTATAAAAAATCAATACAAACATATTAAGTTGATGGTTTACATTCAAATCAGTGCTTCCAGACAGATCTTTATACAAAAAAAAGGGTAAAAACATACTGTCCGGTATTTCCTTCACTGTAGGGAATGCCAGACAATTTACGATGACGTCATTATTTGCATATAACTGCCTCAACAAATATTTGATTACCTCAATTTTTTGGGAAAATAAAGTTGAATGATGTAGCTAAGCAATGAGAATCTTTTTCTTTTGTGATTTTATTGTTTTCATGTGCTAATTAAGCAAATGAGCTTAAGTGGCCGGTATTCCCTACATCTACCCTATTCTTTTTAAGTTTAGTGCTAAGAAATGTATTTAACATGCAAAGAAATGAGTTCTGCAAATTGAAATAATTCACTTTCGTACACAACAAATACCTATCTTAACCCTAAAATGACTGGGCTATTTTGAGATCATCATAAGAGACTTGGGGGGGGGGGGGGGGGGGGGAGGATCTCTGCGGCTGATGCGCGATCGCGCCGAATAATTGCAAGCGCGTTACCCACGGCATCTTCTCCAGAACTGAAGAGTCATATTCTCCGAAAAATTTCATAACTAATTAATCATGCTAATTTATGCATAAAATCTAAGATTTGCTCTAATGAATTAAATAAAGCTCTAAAAATGCTAATTTTGGGTTTACAGGCTTTTTGTAGGCTTCTGGTGAAATGTGTTTTAAAGAATCTGTATCAAGACTTTTTTTCTTATGTATTCTTTTGTTTTTCGACTTTTTGTTTTTTATTGCTTTTTCGATGGAAATCATTGGTGACACTATTATAATCATAAACAACCTCTAATTAATTGATTTTAATCAGTTAAAGAAAAAATAGTGATACATTTACATTTACATAGACTTGAAAACAAATACTCATGAAGTCTTGGAAAATTTTTTGTCTGCGTTGCGAAGTTATAGCGAAAAATGTCGAGGGGGAGGGGCTGTTCGAATGAGCCCCCAGTATTTTTAGGGTTAAAGTTATACATAACTTTAGCCGAAGAAAAGTTTTCAATAAAAGTCAGATTAATTAGAGAAAACATTCGAGAAATCAGTGCCATTTGTACACAATTTGGAAATGACGCAATAGTCTGAAGATTTTCACAAACTATTATTCATATATAAAAAAAATCAAAATCAAAATCAGTCAAAAGATACTCAAGACGAAGCAAATTTATCATTATTAGTGTTTGGACGGGTGGACGAACATAAAGACCGATAAAAACTGACTTACAGTAATTTATCTTACAGTAAAATCTCTCTAATAAAACAAAAGAAACATAATACAAAACATAAGTGTAAGAAGAATTTATTTTGTTTCATTTCTAAAGGTGGGAGGGTGGGTAATAAAAATATATGATTTTACATCAGCTCAGTAACTTTTGTGAGACTATTTCTGAGACCTGAATATCTGAAGTCTAAAAATATGAAAGCCATGTGCTAGGTTCGTGATATTTTCACCAGAGTTAGCCAAGAAAATATAAAAACAGAAAATACATAGGGGAGACCGGGGATGGAAGTTACACGGGTCAGTTGTTACAGTTCTCAGTGTGCTAAGTTGGAACAAGAGAGTTCGTGCTAACTGGCATCTATATACAGCCTACACATAGCTGTGATGAACTGCCGGTCGTGAGGTTTCTCCGTTGTTATATTAAAAAGTAAATCAACAAAACCATTTTTTTACAGTTGCAAGTGAATTTTTGACAAAATTTAGAATTTATAATAGTTCTTACAACTGAAGGCACATGATGATAGTCTTGTATTGTGAATATAGTACATGTATGTCACTAATATACCCCTGAGCCATGCCCTGTAATTCTGCCTAATGGCTGTGCTACGGTTGATTGTATGTGTAAAATTACCCATGGGGTAGGTTGTTACAACAGCCTACCCCATGTCGATATAACAACCTACCCCAATTACATTACACATGTAAAGTAATTTTGTTTCAATTTTCAGGTGTTAATATTTTGATATTTCTATTATTACTTAAGTCTATTCTAGAGCTCTACTTGATCTACTGTTAACGATATACCAAGAAACTGGAAAGTTGAAACAAAAGAATGGTATAAGAGATTTACACATTTTAAAAAAGTACCCCGTATGTTTACATATACCGAGTGAGTCAGAAAAAACTTTACACCTAGAAAAATGTCAATAAAACGAAAAAAAATTATAAACCCCAAATTCTTATACATATTCTGAAAGAGTAACTCCTCCCGCATCTTTTGGTACCAATTTTGTGTGTTATATCTTTACGCTTGGATAAACGCGACGCATTGTTTGCGAACATGTCATTTTCGAATTGTGCCAGAATGAGAGTAAAATCAAAACAACAAAAAGCTAGAAAAAAGCAACTTCATCCTCCTTAAAATAGCATAACTTTTTAACGGAAATGTCTTCCGCTTAATAACTTGGTAGGGGTGTTGTTTCACATATTGACTACATTTTGTATGAAAATGAGATAGATCTGCTCGAGTAAGGCAGTGAAGGTCGAGCACACGTCAAACACAAAATAATCACTTTTTCAAAAGTATTAGGAGGCCTTTTTAGGTCTGTCAGTGGCAATTTAATCTTTGATGTGTACTCATTCGTGCATTACTTGACGAGTGAATCTAATATTCATACAAATTGTAGTCAATGTGTGTAAGAACACACCTGCCAAGTTATTAGGCGGAAGACATTTTTGTTAAAAAGTTATGCTATGTTAAATAGGATGAAGTTCCTTTTTTCTAGCTTTTTGTTGTTTTGATTTTACTCCCATTCTGGCACAATTCAAAATTGACATGTTCGCAAACAATGCATCGTGTTCATCCAAGCGTAAAGACATATCACACAAAAATGGTACCAGAAGATGCGGGAGGAGTTACTCTTTCGGAATATGTAAAATAATTTAGGTTTATAAATTGGTTTTCTTTTTATTGACATTTTTCTAGGTGTAAAGTTTTTTTTGACTCACTCGGTAGTAACAATTTACCCCGTATGGTGTAACAACTTACACCGTATACGGGGTAGGTTGTTACAAAAAAAAAAAAATGTTTTCATTAAATAAGCTGTAGTTAATTAGTGTTTACTTGTTTTCAAGTTTTATGTGCCTCAGGTTTTAGCCAACATGATAGACTAACTACAGACCCAAAATGGAGTGTGTGAGTACATTCATTAGAATTATCTGGCCCAAAATGTGAATTTTGTAACGTCCATCCCCGGTCTTCCCTATTTTTTGCTTGTGCTCCTATGACAAACCTCTTTTTTAAATGGTTGAAAATAGCATATTTAATGCATTTTATATTTTTTTCATGAATATTAATGAGCCTTGTAACGTCATATGACCTTGAAATGACTATTTGACCTCATTTGCATTAAGTTCATTTCATACCCTTTATGTTGATATATGAAACATTATGTATACCTTTACAAACCCACTGACACACTTGACACAAAAATGGTCAAAAAGTCGAAAAATCACCATCTCGGGAACAAATAGCGTGGACTTGCCCTTAAGTAAATTTATAAAACGACATATCAACAGTGTATGTTCTTATTAATGAAATCACGATACCGATTGATCATTATCCCGGGGATTGAGATTGGTTTTATCGTCTACATGAACGGCTCGGTCAGTAGAAATGTTCGCTATTTCGATATCATTGGTAACTGGTGAAACCTGCGTGGCACCTTTGAAGTAGATCACAGCGTAACCAACCCCACCTGCGATTAGAACAGCTCCTGCTACTGACCCTATTACAATTCCTGCTATAGCACCAGCTGAGAGTGGTTCCTCGGGTTCCTCTGTCGTAAATATTTTTTCTTCTGTAGCTTCAAAAATGGTAGTTTCTCTGTTTGTGTCTGTTGTATTTGGATCAAAAGTTTCTGTTGTTGTTCCAGTTGGTGCAGTTGAGTTAGTATGATCTGTTACTATTATTGTCGAGGCACTTGGATCAGTAGTTTTCAGAGTGGTTATTGATGTAATTGTATCAAAAGTAATTGATGATGATGTTGTGGGTGCACTTGCATCAGGGTTCAACGGTGATGAAGTTGGGTTTGCACTTGTATCGAGAGTTGCTGGAAATTTTGTTGCGGGTTCACTTGTATCGAGAGTTACCGGTAGAGTTGTTGCAGGCCGGTTACTTGTATCAAGAGTTACGGGTGATGATATTATCGTGCCTGTACCAGTAGTTGCCGGTAATGCTGTTGCGGGTGTACTTGAATCACGGGTCACCTGTAATGCTGTTACGGTTGTACTTGTATCACGGGTCACCGTTACTACTGCTGCGGGTGTACTTGAATCACGGGTCACCGTTACTGCTGCGGGTGTACTTAAATCACGGGTCACCGTTACTACTGCGGGTGTACTTGAATCACGGGTCACCGTTACTACTGCGGGTGTACTTGAATCACGGGTCACCGTTACTACTGCGGGTGTACTTGAATCACGGGTCACCGTAACTAGTGGTGGATTTAGTGTTGACTGAGCAGTTATCATGGTCGATTTGATTGCTATTGCTACAACAAACATAACGGCCAGGTCCTGCATTGTAGCCTTCACAACCTGGATCATTCTGTAAGAGAAGAAAGGACGAATTTATAAAAGGTTTGATAAGTTGTGCTGCGTGTCGATTTCCAAATGGTATCTCACTTCGCGGAGACGTCTCCGCGACGGATATTAAAATATCGTCTAACGGATCAAAAGTGTGAGACGTCTCTGAGACGTCTCCACGACAATTTGCAAAACTGTCTCAAAGCCGTTACAAAAAAAAAAAACCCGTCTAAAAGTAGTCCCAAATCCGTCTCACACGCGGGCAGCGTCCCGCAGGTGATCGGGGTTAATATAACGTTAACTTTAGGGGGTCTAACATTACTGGACGATGTGCATGCGCGTATTCTGGGAGGTTTGTAACCTATTGGTCTACAACCTATTGGTCTACTACTAGTTGGTCTACTTCCATTTGGTCTACAGCCATTTGGTCCAATGACCTTTTAGTCCACTAACCATTTGGTCCATTAACCAATAGGTCTACCAGGCGTTTGGTCCACATCCAATTGGTCTACTAGGCGTTTGGTCCACATCCAATTGGTTTACTAGGCGTTTGGTCCACATCCAATTGGTCTACTAGGCGTTTGGTCCACATCCAATTGGTCTACTAGGCATTTGGTCCACATCCAATCAGTCTACTAGGTGTTTGGTCCACAACCAATTGGATGCATGTACTAAGCATCCTTGTTCTCTTAGCAATTGGTCTTCTAATTGGACAACCAAACACACAAAAATAATATTGGTGGTCTTCCTATCTTTTGGTCTACAAGTTATATATCTACGGGCCGATCGAGCGACCTCACCCTACCCCTGTTGTTCTCATAATATGATGACCTTCTGGGGGGGGGGGTGGAGGGGTGGTGTACTGTAATATAATGTACTATGACATTTTGAAGCATGCAAAATTATCTTATTAGAGGTAAAAACTGTAAAGAAACAAACATGCAGGTTTTCCGGGGGGGGGGCTCGGTGCCCGCCAAATTGAGCAAAAAGTAAAAGGAATAAAAAACATTTTTACACCGCGATTGACCCCTACGGCTGATGTATGACGGCCGAAGTTCTGAAAAATATTTGCACCAACTCCCACACCCCCCTCACGTAGCCCCCACTTTAAAATTTACCTCTTACTGATATGTTGTGTGCCCCTCCCCTATTCAAGAATTAATACAACACATGGTTACATGTAGTTGATCAATTATTGGTTGTAGACCAACTGGTGAGTAGACCAATTGGATGTAAACCAACTGGTGAGTGGACCGATTGGATGTAGACCAACCGGTGAGTGGACCAATTGGATGTAGACCAACTGATGAGTGGACCAATTGGATGTAGACCAACTGATGAGTGGACCAATTGGATGTAGACCAACCGGTGAGTGGACCAATTGGATGTAGACCGGCACCGATTGAGTGGACCAATATGGATGTAGACCAACTGTGTGTGGACCAAATTGGATGTAGAGCGAACCGTGAGATGGAACGGCAATTGGATGTGAGACCAACTGGTGGAGTGGACCAATAGGATGAGTACCAACTGGTGAGTGACCAATTGGGATGTAGACGAAGTGGTGGGTTGGACCGATTGGGTGTAGACAAGAATGGTTAATGGACAGATTAAGGGTTTAGACTAAATCGAGGTAGAGTATTGGCTAGTGGAACCAATAGGTTGTAGCCAACGTAGGTGTTTTAACCTTCTGGAGGGGGGGGGGGAGCGGGCCCCGTAGGCCCAATGTAAGGCGCGCAAGGGTGCCAAAAAGAGGAGGAAAAGGGAGTAATGCGGAGAAAGGGAAAGAAAAAAAAGGAGAAAAAAAGAGAAAGTGAAGAAGGGGGCAAAGGGACGGAAAAAGGAGAAAGAGAGGTTGAAGAGAGAGAGAGAGAGAGAAAGGGAAAAAGGGGGGGGGGGAGAAAAAAAGGCGGTGCCATTGATCTTAAATTTTAGACGGGCGCCAAATCGACCGTAAACTAGGGGCGGCAAATTTAATCTGAAAACTTCGGTTTGAGTTGGTGCGGGGGCGCCAAATTTGAACCTGAAAGGTAAAGGGAGCTAAATTGGACCTAAATTTAGGGGGGCGACAAATTGAAGCTTAACGTAGGGGCGCCCAAATGACCTCAAACTTTAATATGTGGGGGCGCCAATTGCTGATCACCGCTAGGGCATTAAATCGACCTTAAATTTAGGGGGTGCCAAACTGAGACCATAAACTTAGGGGCGCACAAGATCTTTAAATAGAGGGGAATGGTCTTAAACTTATAGGGGCAGCCAAATTGACCTTAACTAAGGGAGGCCAAATCTGACTGTAAATTTAGGGGCGCCAAATCGACTGAAATCTTAGAGGGGCGCCGAATCGACCTTAAACTAAGGGGCGCCAAATCGACCTGAAACTGAGGTGGGCACCCCAAATTGACCTTAAGCTAAGGGGGCGCCAAACTGACCTTAGACTTAGGGGCGCCAAATCGACCTGAAATTTAGGGGGAGCCAAATCGACCTTAAACTTAAAGGGGCGCCAAATTGAGCTTAAACGTAGGGGCGCCAAATTGACCTGAAGTTAAGGCGGGGCGCCAAATTGATCTTAAACGTAGGGGCGCCAAAATGATCTGAAAATTAAGGGGCGTCGAATTGACCCGAGACTTAGGGGTGCCAATTCTATCCTAAACTTAGGGGCTCCAACTTTATGCTGAGCTTTTTTTACCTGAAACTAAAGGGGGCAACAAATTGGTCTTTAAAATATGGTCTCTATCTAAGATAGAGCAAAATTGTAAACTTCCATGCTTCCTGTTTGTATATACATAGCAAAATCTGCATGATGCATAGACGTAAAATGCATTATGGTAGTGTGCGATGTAATCTATATACAAGATTGCACTGTTATTTTTTCCGAAATAATATCTATTTATTTTATAGGAATTAATTATGCTTATTTATACATGAAATCATACATTTTTTGGTTGATAGAAGAAATAAGCTCCTAGAATTCTAATTTCGTTTGTTAATATTCCTTATAGCATTCCAAACAATTGTACTAGGAAAATTCTGGTATTATTATTATTATTTTATGAATTTCTTATGTATTTCTTTGTTTTTGCGACCTTTTGTTTTTCTTTGTTTTTTCACAAAAATTATTGCAGAAACATTGTGAAAGTATAATTATACTTAAATACTAAGTTAATTTAAGCTACTGTAAGTGAAAATAATCATATCTTTACGAATAAGGTGAGAATTTGCATTGACTTTGTACACAAAATCAAGTTTATGAACCTTTTTTGGTCTGACAAATATTTTTGAAAACCGTGCAGCGTCGTAACGGTACCCCAATTTTCGTAAAAATGATTTTAAAAGATGCGGGAGACTTGAAAGTAAAATGTCAATGAGCGGCGCGATCAAAAAAAAAATTAAGCGAGGCGGAATGGTCGGGGAGGGGGGGGGGCATAATTCCCCCAGTCTTTGAAGGGTTAAACAAGATTTTCTGCACAAAAAGTTGCAAAAAAAAAAAAAAAAAAAAAAAAAAAAAAGTAAACCATCGACAACCGGCACCTCCCTCAACTTACCTTGTAAGTTGTGTTGTGGTGTTTTTTTTTTAAATGCAAAATACATTCCAGAATAAAATAAGTCCACTTGGTATCAGAGATCAGGCGCGGCAAATGAAGTCCATCTGGATGAAATTCAATATGAGTGATTCTCGGTGAAATCAGTTGATATATACCCTACTAAGACATTTTATTCATAATAAAATTATAAAAAAGTCACATTGACCAATCAGCTGGAGCTATTTTATGTGTGAAAGGTGATCTAGCAGCTTGTGTATCAAGAGAATTATTAACTTATATGTCAAAATTTATAATGTTGACATTATTACGACGCTAGAATGTTTATGGTAGTACTCTTATAATAAATGACAGGATGGTCTTGATGATTTAACACTGTTAATCATTCTTTATTCAGGAGCTTCCATCGTTCGACATCGTAATGGGGCGATCACAGTTCGTGGCGGGGACCCGTACGGCGAGGGGAATCAGTCGTTTTTTAATAATTTCTCTACAGTGCGGTTCCAAATTTTTTTCGCACGAGATTTACCCTCAGAGCGACTTGGATAGAGACGACTATTGTGTCATACCTCCTTTCCCCAAAACCTTCTATTCCGGGGTCTGTACGGTGAGTAGGAAAAGACACTTTTAACCTTTACGTGCGGTTCCCGGCCTTACGATTTTATGTGCACACCGGAACATTTTCCAGTAGTTATGCTTTAAATGTAGGGGAGCCGGGAAGATCGAGGGTGTGCACTCGATTTTCCCGGCGTTTTCCTCAACCCGGTAGGCCGTAGAAAACCCGTGGAGTCACCAAAGGGACCCGAGTGGGTTTCTGCCGGTAGCCGTACGGGTTTCTGCCTGTAGCCGAGCGGGCTCCGCCCGTGTTTTTCAGTGAGTCCTCCAAATAAAATATTGACAGGCCTCTTGCAATACGGTTCCCCTGCGATTTTCCTGCGGCCCCCGTCAGGGCCCCTAAAAGGTTCCTGAAGTGACTATACGAGAAGGTTAGACTGTCTAGGGTCAGATTTTAAACTCTGTCCTGAAAAATAATTTTTGATATATATATCTATATAATTAGATTTTTGTGTGTGTTTTTTTTTTTTTTTTTTTTTTTTTTTTTTTTTTTTTTTTTTTTTTTTTTTTGGGGGGGGGGGCTGTCCCAGGAAAGACCGCTTTAGTCTTTTTAGATGTTTATCTAGGACTAATCATCTCATATCGTTTCCCAGTACATGGACCATCAATGTCACTTTCAAATGAGTGTAATTTCTCTCCTAATGGGTGTAATGGGTGTACAGAATGAAAATAATATTTTGGATGAAAATTCGTCTCTGAACTATCGGTTTTATGGATGAATCTTATTTATTCATGTAAGATCTATCCATTTAGAGCATCTAAAAAAAAAAAATAAAAAA
The DNA here is from genome assembly GCA_940671915.1 of Paracentrotus lividus. NCBI lineage: Eukaryota > Metazoa > Echinodermata > Echinoidea > Camarodonta > Echinidae > Paracentrotus > Paracentrotus lividus. Next base: position 36,503,394 of record CALNVZ010003428.1, read on the forward strand.
AAAATTATTGGGAGTCGAACTAAAGTCCTCTGGATGAGAGTCTGTTCCTCATACCACTCGGCTAGCATTACTGATAGCGACAACTTGATTCCTAATTTATATGAACCAAACTAGGATATATTAGTACACGTTCAAGGCTTATTAGTAGTAATTAATTTGTAAACGGTTCGGAAAATAAAACTCGTGTGCAGCTCAAACAGAATTTATCAAAACGACTGATATGAATGGCATCAACAAAATATTCTCCAGAAACCTCATTTTCTGTGAGTTCATTGACATTTTTGTTGACCTGTGTTCTACAACACTTAGCGAAGTGATTTGCTCGTCCACATTTCCGACAACATGGGATCTTGAGCCGGACGTTACTCTTACCATAAAAATTCACGGCTACTACATGGTTTCTTTGAGTTCTGTGTGTTTTTCTGACCTTGACCGAGACCTTGTCTTTGACCTTGTCCTTGTTTTGGTCTCACACTTTAACTTTGACTTTGACCTTGAGTACTTTGCCTGTACTCTTACCTGGGAAGGATTTTCTCTTACCCCCAAAGCATCAACAGAAATACTCTCCTCCTGTGGGAGCACAGCTCTTTGGCCTGAGCTCGTGTGGTTTCAGCGGCACGACACAACTGTAATGTTTTTTCTAGAGTCAACTCATCTTGTCTCAATAATCTTTCTCTCACGCTATTATCAAGCATTACGAAGATAATACGATCTCGAATTAGACCATCTTTTAGAGACGAAAATTCACATGATTGAGCACGACTAGAATGTTTATGGTAGTACTCTTATAATAAACTAGCAGCAGTGCCCGTAGCAACACAGGGGGGAGGCACATAATTCTATTTTACATGGTTTGTTACATTATAGAAATTTGATTCTGACGTTAAAAAAAAAAAAAAAAAAATCAACAAACAAACAAAAACAAAAACACGATTTTCACCCCACCCACGCCCATTTTTTTTGTTGTTGAAAATATATAAATAAAGAAGGAATGTTATGTTATCATAATTACAAATAAAAATATTAATTCGACACCATGCCAACAGTCCACCATAGATGTTATTACCTTTCCCTTTCTCCATCTATCTTTCCTCTATAATTTCCCTTAATTTGCTTTAAAAAAAAAAAATAATAATCGGCCTTCAGCCTTTAAGAAAAGAAGGTCACATTTCAGTCATAGGGGGTGTTTAATTATTTTTTTTCCTATTTTTATTTATTATTTTATATCTGCTTTTCGATCAATTTGGTGTCCCCTTCAGGTCAGTTTAGCGCCCCGCTAAGGTAAATTTGGCGCCCCCTCATGTTACTCATAGTTCTACTTCTGTTTTTCTTTTCCTTTCCGTATTTGGCCCCTATATAGTTTTGTTATCTTATATCAGTTTAATTGAAGACATTCATTTTCAGAAACGTATAATTAGATATGAATGCTTTATCAAAACATTATCCTTCAAGCATGCCCATCAACCCAAATATCAAAAACACCCCCCTCCCCCCCCAAAAAAAAAAACCCGAATCCAGTTAGACTGAGAGGTATATATTACAATGTGCATAATATATGCATGAATTAAATTGGGTAAGTGACATGTAAGCTATTTAATTGCTTCAAATTACATTTTTACTCGCTTGTTCTGGTCCATTGGCAGAACAATTTCCCCTTAGTTTATTTGCTTTTCCCGTATAACGTAATATATATTCAATTTGAAATATCATAATTTGAGTGGTTTGGTTTAGTCTGTCTATTTCCCGGCTGTCCTATACTCCCTTACTATTTTAATTTATTTCTCTCGCTCTCTTTCTCTCTCTCTCTCTCCATTCCTCCTCTCCACCTCCTCTATAACATGTCTTTTTTTTTTTTTTTTCCTCGATGTGCCAATATCACCTCGGCAATAAGTGTCAATAGATTTGAAAAACAGCACCCTCCAATCACTTCAACACATGTACAACTACGCACACACTCACTCTCAACGCACAGCACTCAAAGTTCATAAACCTTAAACCTGGTCAAAACACAATAAAGCTGACAAAACTCAGCGTAAAAAACGAAGAATTTTCTTTCTCAATGTGTATTGCGGTGGGGGGGGGGGGGGTAGTGAGCGCTCCTTTATGAGACGATATATATGCATGAACTTTTAAAAAACTGGAAAGCGAGAAATTGAGAATCCCCTAAATATGATTTGAAGAAATAAATAGAAAGGTTAAGGATAATGAAGCGTGTCATGTAAGCATGGAGTGTGACAATTGATAGCCAGTTTCACATTATCCACATTGTCGAGAATTCGCACCCTGTCTTCCAATTCAATTATTTGTATTCTAAGCTTCACAAAGATGACACATATTCTAATTCCATTCTTTTTCAATTTCGGGAAAAGGGTTGTTTTTACGGTGCTTTAGCTTTTTGAACAGCTATGCGGGAAAGGAGGGAAAGGAAACTAGAATTGAAATATATACGTAAATTGTTTTTCGCAGCCTGTTTTGGAATGTCGCTTAAAGGAAAGTACTCAACAACAAAATCAGCGCGTTTGAAAGGGAGTCTTATTCAGCATGTTCAACCGCTGTGTTATATACGGGGTTTTTTTAACGCCGTCTTCTTTTTTGATTTATATGCACTCCTAATCATGTCTGTCTTTACCTAATCTCTTTCTCTTCATCTTCGCCGAATATCTATTCCACATTGTTTTAAGTCTGAAATAACTATCACATCAGTATGAATTACCACCTCAACGCCGTATCCCTCCG
>CALNVZ010003428.1:36528028-36586611 GCA_940671915.1 Paracentrotus lividus
AGATACATAATTATAATACTCGACAAAGAAATCTCATACACCGTCCTCATGTTAGAACTCAGGTCTCCTTAAACTCCTTTCGGATTTTTTGTATAAAAAATGGAATAGGCTACCGCTTGATATTAAAAACAGTACAACATTCTCAAGGTTTAAAATCCTTTGTAAATCATTATTATTTCAAAGAATATAAATGTTAAATTCAAACTAAATTTCATTTGACTATACAGCCAACCTGTGTATGCCTGCTGTGTGTTGCTTGTGTTTTTGGATGTGTTTGGGTGTGTGTGCGTGTGTACCAGACATTGTAAATACGTTCCATATTATTTCTGTATTATGTATTCTTGTACATTATTATATAAATAATGCATGCTCTACCATGCAACATACTAGATTATGGGCACGACAAATACTAAATTATCCCGAGGGCACATTTATTTCACCGAGGCCGTAGGCCGAGTTGAAACAGATGTGCACGAGGGATAATTTAGTAATTTGGAGTTCCATTAGTTAGTAATGTTGCATTAATAGAGCATGCATATTATTATAGTAAAATAGACCTAAGATATTTGACCTGCCTAATTGGTTTGATCTTTTACCATGTTTGCCAAAATTTGGTGCTAATTAAGCCTATTGTGAACGTATATTGTTTCGCCGCGTATCTATTGTTGTGCGCACATTTTACTGTTATACACGCTAGCGCAACAAAGCAATCGATTTCGCCATTCATTTTTAACACAGGATAAAACCCGTTCAATAAACAAAAAAAACGTTCAATAATAACAAAAAAAAACGTTCAATAATACAAAACCGTTCACTATAACAAAAACGTGAATGACACGTGACATCATTTCAACCAATCACAACTCTTAAAATACTACCACTATTTACTATAACGATATATCTCATGTATATTTTAACCCTAAAAGGCCTGGGGGCGGATTGGGGGGCGGAAACCCCCTCGACGTTTCGCGCAAGATCTCGGTAACGCATAAAGCTGTCGACACGCCGTTTCATGACTTTTTTCTTTCAAGTCTCGCGCAACTTTTAAGACCAAATTTGCGACGTCCGGGTACGCGGTTTTTTCAGTTACGCAACATTTTGTACATGCTCGTCAGACCGAAAATTGCTCAAAACGTGATTTTGTGTACAAATCCAATACAAATGTATTTATTCATAAATGTATGATTTTTTTGGTTTTACTGCTTCAAATTAATTAGTTTTTGGTTCTTTGTGGTCGTGATAATGTCGCCGACAATTCCCATTGAAAAAAACCATAGAAAACAAAAAGTAAAAAAAAACAAAGAAATACATAAGAAATTAATAAAACAATGAAATACATAAGAAATGAAATTTGATACGGAATTTTTTAAAAAATCCAAATCATCAGAATCTCACAAAGATCTTATAAATAAAAAATTAGCAAATTTGGAGCATTATTTAATGAATTAGAGCAATGTGTAAATTTATGCATAAATTAGAATAATTAATTAATACCGAAAAATTTTCGGAACATTTGACGATGCGATTTTGGAGATTACGTCCTATATGACGCGCGTGGCGATTTTCGTCGCGATCGCGCGGTCGACAGCCGAGATCTCAGGGGGGGGGGGCGGAATCAGCCCCCCAGTCATGAGATGACCAAAAAACCCCAGGCCTTTTAGGGTTAAGTGGGGCCCCTCTCACAAGCCTAGCTTCTCTTGGGGTTCTAAAACCACTCATGTTGTTATTCAAAACTCCTGTAAATGTATTTTAACTGTAATCAATGTATGATATGTTTGGTTTTGAATAAATTCATTCATTCATTCATTCAGATATCATTGAATCATTGCTCACTCAAGCATGAATTGATGATTTTCCTAAAATTCTTCCATGGTAGCTAATTAAATTATCTACACTGAAAACCCACCTCGTCGTCAATGGACGGACTAGCTTTAAAGCTAGTCGGTCAAGACGGACTACCCAGCAAACACAGAACGTTTTCAGAACGTTTTCAAAACGTCTTTTTAGGTCCTGTACGCTCTTCGTCCTAAATGAACGTTTTGAAAACGTTTATATAACGTTAAATTGTGGACTTCTCATTTATGTCAAGGTTAGGTTTTTTGAGAACGTTTGAAAAACGTTTTTTGGACGTTACAAAATTAAACGTTTTGTATAGGACGTTTACAAAACGTTTGTATAGGACTTACAGAACGTTTGATATAGGACCTTTACAAAACGTTTGTGGACGTTTTGTACATAACGTTACAGAACGTTTTTTTACGTCCAGTTCAATAATCGATCAACTTAGAATTTTTAAAGCAAATACCAGAAGTGATCATTATGTTTCTACGTGCAACTAATAATAACATATATAAAAAAAAAAAAAAATCACTAAAGTACTATAGGGGTTTCTATATTGAAAGTGAAATTTGTTTGTTTATTATACATGTGTAACCGATTCAATTAAAAAAAAAAAAAAAAAAAAAAAAAAAAAAAAATCAAGAAAACATAACAATAACAATTTTTAATGATTGTACATACTTAATTATTACAGGTAATTTCAAATCATTTATATACGATGATCTTTACATCAACGAACGAGGCCGCGTGCCGAGGATTGATTGATGACGTCATCCCAGCAACACAGAACATTTCAGAACGTTACAAAATGTAACGATTTATCAACACATTACAAAATGTTTTAATTAAACCTTAATAGACTTATTTTATTAAACGTTTTATGAACGTTTTGTACCGAATGGACCTTATGCAAATGAGAAGGTGATTGCATTAATACGTATTACGATCATCGAAATAAACGTGTTTATTGGAATTATTTCCGTTTAACAGTAATAAATTCATTCTTGGTGTTTCATTTTATTGTAATATTGTTCTGAAACAACATAAACATAAGAAAATAATTCAGAATTGGAATGTACTAACATAACAAATAAAGTATACTAACACTAACCATCAAAACAATACATTTAATAAACTATAAATTTTATGGAGATCGTGCATTGTTAAATCCTAATGATATCCAATAAAGTCTGCTTTAAGCATGATTTGGTTGGAGACACTTCACTCTTAAGTGCCATTCACAAACGGTGGCAAGGGTTTGAGGTGCATAAATCATATTGTATTATTATCATGTCTACACAAGATTTTAAGAGGTTTCCAAGGTCTTTTATAAGGTTTTCTAGACGTCTTTAAAACGTTTTTTTTAGTACATTTAAGGTTTTTAAAACGTTTTAAAAACGTTTTAAGAACGTGGTCCAAACATTTTAAAAGGTTTTCTGCATGTTCTAACAACGTCCATAATATATTTAAAACGTTTTCAAAAGGTTTTTTTTTCGTCTCGAGCTTCCGAAAGGTTTTTAAAGGTTTTTTTTATAGGTTCTTTTAACGTTTATAAAACGTTTTTAAAACGTCCAATAAAACGTTTTTAAAACGTCTAAAACCTACTATATTTAAAATGTTTTCAAAAGGTTTTTTTTACGTCTCGAGCTTCCGAAAGGTTTTTTATTGGTTCTTTTAACGTTTATAAAACGTTATTAAAACGTCCAATAAAACGTTTTTAAAACGTCTAAAACCTACCACATTTTGACATCCATAAAACGTTTTTCACAAAACGTCCAAAACACCAACTTGGAACGTTTTAAAAACGTTTTTAAAACGTCCGTTTGTTAGTTGGGTAGTTTTAAAGCTAGTCCGTCATGTTAGTCCGTCTAGACGGACTAGCATACAACTGAATTAATATATCTCAACTTGAAGGACGAGCTTTAAAGCTAGTCCGTCAAGCTTGATGCGCGTCAGTCGACCTGACGGACTAGGTCAATAAAAGTACGTAGGTAGACTCAGTTTACCCATTAGAATGACCGACTAGCTTTTGATACACATAGATTTTGCAATGTCGTTTCAATGCATCTTCTCTATTTATTCTGTTTACGAGCATAATCAAGTGGATACATTCTGAAACGAAGGTTGTTTTGGCTTGATAATCTGAAAGCTTACGAGACATAACATCAATCATGATAAGTATGCAATTCACGAGTAGGAATACCTCGTTACTTTTGAACCCAAGAACCCGATCTATTCTTACAGATTGCTGGTGAATGCCCGGCTTTGCAAAACAGTGAATAGAAGGTGGATACAATCAACATTCTCAAACAAAGGTTGTTTTGGCTTGACAATCTGAGAGCTTACGATACATAACATCAATCATGACAAATATGCAATTCACGAGTAGGTTAAAAAAATTGTTCCGTTCTTTAATTACAGGCTAATTGAATACCTCGTTACTATAGAACCCATGAACCTTCTATTCTTATAGATTGCTGGTGAATGCCCGGCTTAGCAACAGCAGTGAATAGAAGGTGGTACAATCGATTGAATAACATGCGCATTGCGAAAAGGACATCACTATTAGTTGCATTATCTGTGTGTGAATTCCATTTAATGAGCAAACTGTACAGACGCAGACACGATATACCCCGGAAAGCAGGGAAAGTTAAAGATTTTGATAATAATTGCGATCTCCTTCGTGTGACTTGACTGTGTAAGTACTCTTTTTGAATTCCTTATTTTTCAGTTCACAGATAGCGTTATTTTTTCACATAGATTAATGCTATAATCACCAACGCGAAAAATTATGTCTTGCCAAATCAATTTTTAAATTGTGTGTATTTTACAACGATAATAACAATCACATTAAATTATGAAAATTGTAATTTAATTCTAATAATAAATATAGGCGCCACTTTTCTTTTAGATTACTTGTATCTAAAAGCAAAGAATATTGGATTACAGGCATGATTTTGGGCTTTCTGAAGTGGCTGTCTAGGATAAGTGTAGGGTAAATTTGGGTTAGTGGGACACTTAAGCATTTACGTAAGCATAACACAAAAATAAGATACACAATAAAGCAATCACATACCTCATTTGGAAGTTTATATAGATATAAACGTTTTATAAATGAATTGGTTACAATTTCCGCCAAATGAACGTTAAGGTGACAGTTAATCATTACCACTCCATTGTCCCACTTACCCCGTCAAGTTGGGATAAGTGGGACAGCATAATACATGGAATAAAATGTGGTTTAAAAGTGAGAAAAAAAGATCTCTGTCTTCATAAACACTGTTTATACATTTGAAATATAATTTTTGAGAATCTTAGAAATGATATTCCCGATATCATAAGAACTGATTGCCAAACTATTTTTTCAAACATTGTCACGACTCATTATTATTATTTTTTCCTGTACACATTTCAAGTGATGAAAAAGAATTTTTTTCTTCAACATATCAAAGCTCAAGAGCACTTTTTAAATCTGTGATTCTGTAAACAAAGCAAGCATTTCATTCGTCCTTTACACCCGTTTTGTATTAAAGTAAACAAAAGATATAGTATTAAAAAAAAAACTTATTTCTTTCCCGTATTACATCTTTACAAAAACTAAAGTTTTAAAGTCTTTATAATTCAACAATATCAGTGCCCCGTTTAATAAAACCCGTGGGACACTTGAAAATTTACCTAAGCATTATTTATAAAAAAAAACTTTTTAAAGCAATCATATATCTCATTTTGTAGTTTATTTAGATATAAACGTTTTAGAAATGTTTTGGTAAAAAATCCTCCAAATGAAGGTCAAAGTGGCAATATTAATCATTATTACTCGATTGTTCAACTTACCCCGGCTGCGTCATTTTTTTCCCACTTGAGTTCCGGTTCCGCTTTGAGGGACTGTGACACAGACTATAAATCTTGGACTTGTATTTTTTCCAAGTTTTCCCTCAACTAATCAACAAAAAAGACATTTTAGCAAAGGTTCATTTCTGGAGTCGAACCTCTCATCTCGCCGTTCAGAGCACAATGTCATTATCCATTGCGCCACGACCGATAAACTGCCAGAATTGCTAACACCCTAACACTAACCCTAACCCTATTCCTATTGTGTTAATGTGAATTGAATACACACAACGCGTACCCTGACTAAATAAACCCTATACACGGATATCGCCATACTGGGGTCCGGAACTCTCGTGGGGAAAATAATTTCGCACCCCGGCCGTCAAAATTGGGGTAATACATGCAGTGATTTGTAATATAAAAGTGTGGAGTGTAGATCTATCTTCGCAAACTTTATTTATGCATTAAAATACTATTGGAATTGGCGCGTCCCACTTACCCCAAGCATGTGGGGGTAAGTGGGACAGTTAGTTAAAACAATTGCTTAAGCCTTTTGTTTAAATCTTATTTCATTCTATAATATTTTAAGTTTCCATACGGGTGTATTTAAAAAATTAGCTATTTGGCAATCGTTTTACATCAAAACGTGAGATGTTACAGATTTTTAACTATTATTTTTCCGATAACTGTCAATTTTTCCCAAACAGGCATGCAATTTGTTGCTAGATGTATCTTTATTCACCCTTAAATAGTTCCTCCACTAAGGCAAGTCTTAATCATATGCATATATGCAATTCCCGCAAAGTGTCCCACTTACCCCACTGTCCCACTTACCCCAATTTACCCAAATAGGCCGAAAATGCAAAAGCAGGTAAGAGATAGGCCTCCAACAAAAAAGTAATGATGATGCAAGCCATAACGGCGACCCATGGGCCCCTTGCCCTCATTATTTGATAATTCCATAATTTTAACTCACTGTGCCTCCTGTATTAATTCCTGTCTTCTGATATGTCATCATAATAAAATGTATTTGGCTCGAATTCTTGAGACAAAATACATGTTTTTTAATCGTATCTTTAAAATGGCTTCTGATATTTCAGATTTGACGTCTCTGACAAGCAGGTGAAGCCATATTAACCTAGACGGTCATGCTAGTCGGTCAAGACAGAAGCAAGAACATCGCGGCGGAAAAGCGCGACGGGCTAGCTTTTACACCATGACCGACTAGCTGTAAAGCTAGTCCTGCTCAAAAGCTCGTTAGTCTGGGCATCACTACGACTAGCTTTTATGCTAGTCCGTCAAACTAGTCGGTCATGAGTCTGTCGTGACCGACTAGCTTTCTGGAAAGCTAGTCCGTCGTGACCGACGAGCATTAAAACTAGTCCGTCTTGACGGACTAACTTGACCGACTAGCTTTCAAGCTAGTCCGCAGAGACGGACGAGCTTTAAAGCTAGTCCGTAATAACCGGGATGTGTTAAAGGAAAACTAGTCCGTCGTGACCGACTAGCTGTTTGTGCTGTGTTTATATAAAATTATTGTAGATTTAGAATCCGTTTTTCTTCTGAAATGCTTGACGCAGATCGTTTTTACCAAACTTTGCTCTAGCATTGTGATATGTGAGCTTAAAGTCGACTCTGGTAGTTAATAAATCGTGAATATTTTTTTGTTTAAATTCAAATCAATTTGTTGAAAGGGTTGTTTAAGTATTCTCTTGTTATCAATATCAAATTCACCAAGTTTGTTCAGGGAATCTTGATGTCATTAACCCAATCCATCGTCTCAAATACTTAAGGATAAAAGCGTCTGCACAGACCACAAAGCCAGAAAATTTGCATGGTGCATAGACGTCAATTTTTTCTGAAATAATTTCAATTTATTTTATATGAATTGATTATGCTAATTCATACATTCAATCATACGTTTTGCTCTAATTGACGAAATGAAGCTCCTAGAATGCTAATTTTGTGTGTTAATATTCATTATAGCATTCCAAATAATTGTAATTTGAAAAAATTCTGATATCGAAATTAATTTCTTATGTATTTTATTGTTCTGTGAATTTCTTATGTATTTCTTTGTTTTTCGACATTTCGTTTTTCTTTTTCTTTTCTTCACAAAATGGTTTTTAGGGTTGAACAAGATTTTCTGCACAAGAAGCTGCAAAAAAGATGATCTTTTACTTTCTTAATCATCGACTACCTGCACCACCCTAAACTTACCTCGTAGAAATGGTGTCTTTCGAGGTAATATATATATTCCAGAATAGATTAAATCCACTTGGTATCAGAGATCAGGCGCGGCAAAAGAAATGTATTCGGATAAAATTCAATATGGGTGATTCTCAGTGAAATCAGTTGCATTATATTCTGCGATGACATTTTAGTCATTTACATTGACCAATCAGCTGCAGCGATTTTATCTGTGATAGGTAATCTAGTATCAAGTGGATCAAGAAAATTATTGACTTATATGTCAACATTTATAATGTTGACATAAATGATAATTAATGTTTATCAATAATCACGATAATAAATGTTGCCATGTCTGATCATGTGTTCAAGGCGTATAGTTCATTTCGAAACCCAGTCATACAGTCTGTTTTTTTAATTTTGTTTCAATAAAATACAAATGACCATTTTGTACAGTACTAAAATCATTTTTATTACTGAATTAAACATAAGTGACTTTTCCATTACTCACATCAAGGGTGTGAGTGACTACAGATTTTAAAAAATGTAATCGGTGAGCTCCTATACTTTTATACAGAGAAAGTCTAAAAAAAGCTGAAATAAGCTGATGTTTTATATTTTCATTTTTTCAAAACCCCTGTCACATATACATGTCAAGAATATCATATATACAATTTAAGCAATTTATCTTTTCGAATAATTTACCTGAAATATAATTAATAAGTATAACATAAAACACGATGCACATGGAAAAGCTACAGCATAAGCATATATCGTGCTTCATGAGAAAGCAGCCTTTAATATTACGTGTAAAATAAAGTAGGCCTGCATAAACATAATGTGGACAGATCTTTGAAAAAATTGGATTATACTTGACAGATAACCTCCATTCTGATCTTTACATTTTACCAAATGAAGTTTATGTGTGTTCTTTTTCTTAGTATACGAAAGCAAATTTAACTTTTCCGTATTCTCTAATCTGAAACCTTATGAAATTCACTTAATTGACACACAATTATATTCGGAGGAATTGTTTAACTTCGTCAGGATCTTCAAATCTAATGGTACAGTCACATAGACACTTCCGTTTAGTTACGTTTTTGTTGTTTTATCCATATTTCATTTTCTATTCTATCATTTCTTATGTATTTCTTTGTTTTATTGCATGAACGAAATTATCACTACACTGAAAACCGAACCTCGTCCGTCAAAGGACCAACTAGCTTTAAAGCTAGTCGGTCAAGACGGACTAGTTTTAAAGCTAGTCTGTCATGTTAGTCCGACGAGACGGACTAGCATACAACTGAATCTACATCTCTCAACTTGACGGACGAGCTTTAAAGCTCGTCCGTCAAGCTTGATGCTAGTCCGTCGATGCGACAGACTAGGTAGATAAATAGCTGGGTGGAGCCAGTTTACCCATTAAAATGACTGACTAGCTTTTGATACAAATAGTTGCAATGTCGTTTCAATGTACCTTCTCTATTTATTCTGTTTCCGAGCATAATCAAGTTGATACATTCTGAAACAAAGGTTGTTTTGGCTTGACAATCTGAAAGCTTATGAGACATAACATCTATCATGACAAGTATGCAATTCACGAGTACCGGTAGATTCCAAATATTGTTCTCCATTCTTCAATTACAGGCTATAATTGAATACCTTGTTACCAAAGAACTCAAGAACTCGGTATTTTCTTACAGGTTGCTGGTGCATGCCCGGCTTAGCAACAACAGTGAATAGAAGTCGGATACAATCAACATTCTCAAACAAAGGTTGTTTTGGCTTGACAATCTGAGAGCAATACGATAGCCGAAATAACATCAATCGTGACAAGTATGCCATTCACGATTAGGTTAGAAATATTGTTCCATTCTTTAATTACAGGCTAATTGAATAGTTCATTACTATAGAACCCATGAGCCGTCTATTCTTATAGATTGCTGGTGAATGCCCGGCTTAGCAACAGTAGTGAATAGAAGGTGGTACAATTGATTGAATAACAAGCGCATTGCGAAAAGGACACCACTATTAGTCCATGTGAATTCCATTTAATGAGCAAACTGTACAGACGCACACTTGATATACCCCGTAAAGCTTATAAGATTTTGATTATAATGGCGATCTCCTTCCTGTGACATGACTGTGTGAGTACTCTTTTTTAATTCCTTATGTTTCAGTTCACAGATAGCGTTATTTTTTTCACATAGATTAATGCTATAATCACCAACGAGAAAAATTATGTCTTGCCAAATCAATTTATAAGTTGTGTGTATTTACAACGATAGTAAAAATCACATTAAATTATGAAAATTGAAATTTAATTCTAATAATAAATATAGGCACCACTTTTCTTTTAGATTACTTGTATCTGAAAGAAAAGAATATTGGATTAGAGGCACGACTTTGGGATTCTGAAGTGGCTCTCAAGGACAAGTGTATACGCCGAAAATGCAAAAGCAGGTAGGCCTACAACAAAAAGTCATGATGATGCAAGCCATGGCGGTGACCCCTGGGCCCCGTGCCCCCGTTATGATAATTGCCATAATGTTAACTTATTGTGCCTCCTGTATTAATTCCTGTTTTCTGATTTATATCATCATAATAAAATGCTTTTTTTTTTTTTTTTTTGCTCAAATTCTTGTGACAAAATGCTTGTTTTTATCATATCTTTATATAATGTTTTTTAATATTTCAGATTTTAAGTCTCTGACAAGCTGGCCATGGTGAAGCAATATTAACCTAGTCGGTCATGCTAGTCTGTCAAGACAGCAGCAAGAACATCGCGGCAGAAAAGCGCGACGGACTAGCTTTTACACCATGACCGACTAGCTGTAAAGCTAGTCCTGCTCAAAAGCTCGTCAGTCTGGGCATCACTACAACTAGCTTTTATGCTAGTCCGTCAAACTAGTCGGTCACGACGGACGAGCTTTAAAATTAGTCTGTCGTGACCGACTAGCTTTAAAGCTAGTCCGTCGTGACCGACGAGCATTAAAACTAGTCCGTAGAGACGGACGAGTTTTAAAGCTAGTCCGTAATAACCGGGTTTTGTTGAAGGAAAGCTAGTCCGTCGTGACCGACTAGTTTTAAAGCTAGTCAGTCTGGGCATCACTACGACTAGCTTTAAAGCTAGTCGGTCTACCCGTTTAGGTTTTCAGTGTGTTTCCACTGCTAACTTTGATGGGAAGGCATCCGATCGGATAAGAATAAAAGTAAAATTTTGACGCAACGCGTGACGTAACTCAACGTAAGCGTTTGTGCGACTGTTGCATAATGCTGTGAACTTGCAAACCCTTAGTTCAAACAGGAATCGAATGAGTTTTATTTAATTACCGAGATATTGATGACTGAATATCACCATTTACATGAACGTACCTGGGAACACTTAAGTTAACCTTGCAGACTATGGAGGAAAAATAATTTGTTTTTCCGGTCGCTTGTACTTTCTTTTTAACTTCTTGTGTAATTACAGGAAATTTCAGTAAAAGTTAGATTAATAGCAAACCAATTACCCGGGGGGCAAAACCCATATTTTTAGAGTTACCTGCATCGGCGAGATCTAAAAAGTAGTCCTATGTAATAAGATTCTTTGTACCCATAGCAACACCGCTAGGGTGGACTACCCGGTGGTAAAGTGACACGAGGGTCTCTATATGCGGGGGCGCCCAAAATAGCCGCCCTTTTTACAAAAAATAGTATTTTAAAGGAAATGACTAGAAATAATTCTCTAAACTCAATGTGTTGGGTCTCATATGAAAGAGTATTAAATTTCCTTTGCAACAATGCTAACTTTAGTGACAATTGAAATTAAATAAATTCAGTTTTGTACTTAAAATTGTCATTTTTTAAATTTTTTTTCCAAAAAATAAATTTTTTACTTATTTTTTAATTGAATGTATCAAAATTTCTAAAAAGAGCTGAGAATTGTTACTTTCTGAAAAATTGCCCATTGGTAAGTCCTATGATCTGTAAAAAGATTGGGGTAAAATATTTTTTCTGTTAAAAGCTATAAAACGCTATACCTATGAGCGTAATATACGAAAAATCCAAAATTTCGCCCAATTATAGCGAAAACCCGTATATAAAGTCTGTGTCAAATAAAATGGTACAGTTGGAAAACATTTTTTTATAGTGTGAATGTTAATATCAACGTGGTATTGTTTGTTATTTTCATAAAGCAGGAATATCACTCTTTCTTCTGCAATTTTTTCCATCACATTTGGTGCAGTATTTTTTGAGATATGACTAATTTTCTGCAATTAAGAAAAATCCATTTTTCGCACGCCGTCCCATGCCTTTGTGTACGATTTCGCATAATGACTGTGAATTCAGCGCTCCAGAACAATAGAAGTGCGTAATTTCGATTTGTTCCTCGTCGCACAAAACTTAGCATAACTTTTGTTTTACGAAAGCAAATTATACAGGACAAAGCGCATCAGCAAAAAAAATCTTTTGACCTTAATTTGGTACCACAAACACACATTATATGAAAAGATTTCACACCTAAATGATTTTTTCCCCGACTGTACCATTTTTTTTGACACAGACTGTACACGTGTTATACCGTACATACTGTATACGTATACTGTACTGTGACTGACTAGGTTTCATATTTAATGAACTTTTGGGAGCATGATAAAGTTTCTAAATGGATTTAATGAAACACTACCAAATTTTCTGGTATGTATATAGAAATGGAGCACATGTGCGTTAACGGGGGAGGCAGGTTTGATTATTATTAATATTTTTCATATATTTTTATGAAGAATATATTGCTCTAATATCCATAGTTTTATTATGCATTTTTTTTTTACCTAAACGAATATGTTCATACTAAAATGATTGGATAAGTGTCAATTAAATAAATCAAAGGAGTATCCGGGGGTGGGGGTCTGATAGTTTTACCCGAACCCAAAATTTAGTGGGAAATTAAAACGGGAATTTTATGCTTTTACACGCACACCCCACCCCAGGAAAAAGAAAACAAAATAAAATATGGATGGGTGACTGAAAAAATTAATTTAAATATCTTTACCACCCACATGGTTTTTATTTATCCTATTCATTTATTTATTCATTTATTCATTTATTCATTTGTTTATTTATTCATTCATTCATTCATCCATCCATTAATTCCTCTTTTTCATTTATCTATTCATTTATTCATTTGTTTATTCATTCATTAATTCATCCATCCATGAATTCCTTTTGTCATTTATTTATTATTTATTTATTAATTCATTTATTTATTTATTTATTTATTCATTCATTTATATATATTCATTCATTTATTCACGTCTTATTTATACAGGTTGGCCTCTGAAATAACGAATAATGTTCTTTCAAGGGGCAATTCTATACAGTTGAGAAGAAGTAAATCATTGCACGTATGGTCAGTGATGGTATACATACAAATGAGATTAATCTATAAAGTTAATACAAATACTCTCATTTGAAAAATGATAACTCATTATAAGACCGAAGGATGATTTCCTTTTCACAACACAACACCCCCTCCCCACCCTGAGAGCAATTTTATATCCTGTAACCTAAGAAAATGTGGGCATACGTTTTTACTCGGCTCGTGTGTCCTAACGAATTCTTGGGTTGTCGAACTTGATAAATCTGAAATTCAGATTTTGGCATCCCCCTCTCAAGAAATCTGAATCCGTGCCCAATTTATAAGGGAAATTAAATATTAACACCATCAGGAAAATTTTAATCACTGTAAACTCCTTATTAAAAGGTCATGGGGCAGTTTTGGGATTAAATACCTTTTACAATAAAACACATTTTAAAAAATGTAATAAAATATACGGCTTCCTTTGTCTTTTTATATTGCTTTTTTACGACATATTATATTTAAAGCTACATTATCGAAAGTCACTCATGAAAATATGCTCCCTATATAATAATTTCACTGAGGAAGATAGAGTCATTAAATTTTTTTGCCTCAAAATTTGAACTTCATATTTATCCGATATTATTGTTTCAAATTGAAATGATTATGGTGTAAGCAAAAATTATTACAACTGTTCACAATCTTAAACTGGATACTGACCGCAATTAAGAGGCATGTCGTTCATGTTATGTGACAGGTAGTGTCATTTTTATTTATTTATTCATTTATTTTTATTTTTTATTTATATTTTGTATTCATTTATTTATTTATTTATTTAGTTTTATTTATTTATTCATTTTTTTTTTTTTTTTTTTTTTTTTGGGGGGGTGCGACTGTTGGATCATGGGACAACCAGGGGTGGCAAAATAAATGAAATTTTAATTTTAGTAAATTTTTAATCTTAAACCCGTAAAATTAGGAATTATGTCTTCAGCGCATTTTTTTTTCACTTATATGATTGACAAAAAAAAAAAAAAAAAAAAAGAACTAACCAAGGCTCTTGGCATCAGGCCCATTTGGATTCGCCACTCCGTGTCAAATACATTTATTATGTGGGCCCTGACAGAGCCCCCCGCCCATTCATTATTTCCATAACCTATCAAAATTTTGTCAATGTCCGTGTTTATACAGAGTTATGAATAGACATGATAATGCGTGATACATGTATTAGGGAGTGTCAGTCTCCATAATTTCATATAAAAGGGTCCAGGGGCGAAGTTGTGGCGGTCTACCCTATGGAAACTACAGTTTTTTTTTTTAGTTTTTTTTTAAGAGCTGAAGATAATATAACTTACTGAAAGTGGCTAATGAAAAGCATGAATTCCCCCAAGCCTGCCTAAAAAGCATCAAGTGGTTATTTAAATGAAAAGTAATGAAATAAAGCGTGTTTCTTTTTTATATAAATCATCGCCCCTGCTCTCTTTCTCTCCCCCCCCCACACATCCCTCTCTCTCTCTCTTTCATTCGATACAACCATACCTGAAGCCACGTAAGGTGTGCCCCAACGCCCCCCCCCCACTCAGGGGTCAACCATACACGTATGCTTTTTCCCGATTTCTCCGGAAAGGAGTATATTTCTGGGGCTCAGTTCGTTGAAAAAATCCTCGAGATATCATTGAAATAGGGGTCTTTAAGCTTTTTTTTCCCGTGACCTAATTTTAATTGGGGATAGTTTTCAATTCTTTGAGGAAAACTCCTGAAATATGGGCCTAAATATGGTCCAAAAACTTGTGAAAAGGGAGTAATTTTCCTTCCTCCCCCTCCAAAAGCCTGTAATGGAAGGGGGGGGGGATTTTGATGCAGCTTCCCCTCAAAAAGCCTCTAATAAGGGGGTAATTCTGACACAGTTTCCCCGACTGACAGGGGTATCTATAAAAATCTGGAACGGGCATACGTGTATGGTTGACCCGTCCTGAGGGGGGGGGGGGGGGGGGGGGTTGCCCCTTCTCGCTTGAAGTGTATGCCTTTTAATGATAGGCGAAAATTAAATGTTGAGTTCATGCCTTTGACTGTCGTCACTTTTTTTTTACAAATAGCAATTAAATCTTTATCATCTAAGAACATTAAGTATGCACACCCACATTTTTAAGGCTACGTCGGCTAGAATTTCTGTCAGATTTGTGGAAGGACCATGGGGGTAGCATAAAATAAAATCGTCCTTCGGCCTTCCAATATTTGTCATCATTATTCTAATAAGAGTATTTTAATTTACTCTTTATGTATGTATACCACACTTAAGTACATTGTTTATACTACAGTGCAATTACTTGCTTTTAACCATATAGACAGGGACCCTTGAAGAGTAATATTCCTCATTTTAAAGGGCCACCTTGTATAAAGAAGATATGAATGAATAAATAAATTGATGAAAAAAGAGCCATGGGGATAACCCACTTCACTTTGGTCGGACATCCACATATATTTTCTTTTCCCTTTTTCCCCCGAGGAGGGGGTGGGGGTTAAGCACCAAATTTTAGGGATTTCCCCTAATTGTTTTGGTTGGGGCGGACCTATGAGCCCCCCAGGTTCCTCGTTGATAATGGACCCCATTTCATTATTTTTGTGTCGTGACTATGATTGAATTTGTACGATGTACATGCATTTTACAGATACGCGTGCACAAGGTCAAAATGTATTATCAATGTATTCTTTATGAAAAAAATAAAACCTGCCGCCCCCACACATGGGCTCCATTTCTAAATACAAAACATTAGAGGTTGTCGGGTTTTATTAAATCCCTTGAGAAACTTTTATTATTGCTCCCAAAAGTTCAGTAAATCTGTAAAAGAATTGTAAGATTAGCCACGGTCAGTCACAATGTTTCGTACACATATATTATGTACATGCATATGTTAAGTACTGTATAACACGTATATATGCGGGTTTTCAACATAAATAGACGAAATTTTGATTTGTTTGTATAATAGAGTCATATTTTTAGCGTATTATAACTTTTTATAGAAATAAGGTTTTGCTTAAATTCTTTTTACAGATGATAGGACATACCAATGGGCAATTTTTCATTAAGTAACAACTTTCAGCTCTCATTACAAATTTTAATACATTAGATTAAAAAATGTGTA
The DNA here is from genome assembly GCA_940671915.1 of Paracentrotus lividus. Taxonomy (NCBI): domain Eukaryota; kingdom Metazoa; phylum Echinodermata; class Echinoidea; order Camarodonta; family Echinidae; genus Paracentrotus; species Paracentrotus lividus. The sequence continues at coordinate 36,544,373 of CALNVZ010003428.1, forward strand.
AAAAAATTCATTTTTTGAAAAAAATGCAAAAAATTATGTTTTTAAGTACAAAACTGAATTTATTTAATTTCAATTCTCACTAAAATTAGCATTGTTTTAAAGGAAATTTAATACTCTTTCATATGACACCCAACTCATTAAGTTTAGAGAATTATTTCTAGTCATTTTCTTTAAAATACTATTTTTTGTAAAAAGGGCGGCTATTTTGGGCGCCCCCGCCTGTAGAGACCCTCGTGTCACTTAACCACCGGGTAGTCCACCCTAGCGGTGTTGCTATGGGTACAAAGAACCATATTAGATAGGACTACTTTTTAGATCTCGCCAAGTCGGGTCCACACCTCTTGCCCCCTGGGTAAATAGAAAAATAACAAAAATCAGTGCCTTTTGTATACAATTTAGAAATGACGCAATAGTCCAAAGATTTCACAATATTTTATCCACCTTTTAAAATGAAAAGGAAAATAAAAATTAGTCAAAAGATAATAAAGAAAAAGCAATCTTTATCATTTTTAGTTTTTGAACGGGTGGACGGACATACAGACTGACATACAGTAATACGCACACAATTTCCATTCCATTATCTTATCGCAAACTCATCGCGAGGACAATTGTAAAATCGGTCCCTTGCAGTCATTTTCATTTAATGGTACGCCCCTACATGTGATTCAATTCTTGACCAAACAAGCATGCCAATTCTTTTTAAAAGAAATACCCTCAGCACAAAATCATAACCCAAACCAAAGCTTCGGTCACAAATGTTCGTATGAATCTCTGGAGTTTTATTAATTTGGAAAGATTCGTAGATGGGGCTTACTTTCTTACGGATTTTAATGCGACGTTCGTTTGACCGTCTTACAAATCGGGGTTATGTACAAAGTTGAAAAAATTCCTTGGTCAAGACCATTGACCAATGTTGGAACTGAGGGTTGTATCTCACTTCGCGGAAACAAAATTGAGACAGATTTGCCAGCATTGCATTGTACTAGCTTTTTCCGCGACGAAATCTATTGTGCGACATACAAAAGGTTACGTGGCACAAAAGACGAATTAGCCAACATGCCATTGTACTAGATCTGTCTCCTGTAGCACACAAAAATCTGTCGCGGAGACAGTGGAGACAGATATAGTGCAATGCCATGCTCATGCGCGTATTCTGGGGGGGGGGGAGGGGGGCTTTACGGGCCCGGGTCCCCCGGGTAGGCGCCCGAAAGGGCGCCAAAATGATCTCAAATGGGGCGCCAAATTGACCTTAGGGGGCTCCAAATTGAGCAAAATATAAAAATAAATAAATAAATAAATAAATAAATAAATAAATATATAAAAAAGTAAATAAATAAAAATAAAAACGGAAAATTGGGCATGATTTGAGCTTATTGACCTCTCAAAGCTAACCCTATGTTTGATATATGACCTTTCGGTTGGCCGCAGGCCGAAAAAAAAAATTAAACACTACCTTTTGGCTCGCCCGGTGTAACGTGGAAAAAATAGGATGTACCTTTCTGGATCCTCCACTGGGGGGCGCCAAAATCAAAATCACATTGGGCCCCCCGGGGTGCCAAATCCTGGATACGCGCCTGATTGCTGGCAAATCTGTCTCAATTTTGTTTCCGCGAAGTGAGATAGCACCCTTACGAACGGTCTGTGAACGGTGGTTAAGAAGTTCTTAAAAAGATCTGGAGAAACTCTTACAAAATGGTTTGAAAATTGTTCACACGCCAATGTTAACCTTTCGTAATTGAATTTGTGACCGAGGCTGAACACGTAATACAACGAACAGTAGCTGTTAAGATGATAAGTGGGCACTGGACACGGCAAACAATAAAATGTTAAAGTGAATCGATTAAATGATAGCAACAATGCATGTTTTTATAAATGAAATCACGGTACCGATTGATCATTATCCGGGGGATTGAGTCAAATCATGCTTCTGAATGATCATTATTTGGAGGAGTAAGATTGGTTTTATCGTCTACATCAACGGCTTGGTCAGTATTCATGTTCGCTACCTCAATATCATTGGTAACTGGTGAAACCTTGGTGGCACCTTTGCAGTAGATCACAGCGTAACCAACCCCACCTGCGATTAGAACAGCTCCTGCTACCGACACTATGACAATTCCTGCTATAGCACCAGTTGAGAGGGGTTCCTCGGGTTCCTTTGTCGTAGATATTTTTCCTTCTGTAGCTTCAGAAATGGTGGTTTCTTTGTTTGTGTCTGTTGTATTAGGTTCAAAAGTTTCTGTTGTTGTTCCAGTTGGTGCAGTTGAGTTAACAAAATCCGTTACTATCATTGTCGAGGCACTTGAATCAGTAGTTTTCCAAGCGGATGTTGATGAACTTGTAACAGGGGTCACGGGTGATGCTGTTGCAGGTTCACTTGTATCGAGGGTTACCGGTGATGATGTCGTCGTGCCTATACCAGTAGTTACTAGCAATGATGTTGTGGGCGTACTTCCATCTGTGACTGCTGCTGATGTTATTGGTCCCGTACCAGTAGTAATCGGCATTGATGTTGCGGGTAGTGTTGTTTGATCAGTTGTCATAGTTATCAGAGTAAGCGGTGTTGCAGGTGTACTTGTATCTGTTACTGATGCTGATGTCGTGTCTGTATGATTGTCTGTTACCGGCAATGATGTTGCGAGTGCACTTGTATCAGTAATTACGGGCAATGATGTTGCGAGTGCACTTGTATCATTAGTTACCGGCAATGATGTTGCGAGTGCACTGGTATTAGTAGATACTGGCAATGCTGTCGTGGGTGTACTTGTATCAGTAGTTACCGGCAATGATGTTGCGAGTGCACTGGTATTAGTAGATACTGGCAATGCTGTTGTGGATGTACTTGTTTCAGTAGATACCGGTAATGCTGTTGTGGGTACACTTGTCATGCTTGTATCTGTAGATACTGGCAAAGCTGTTGCGGGTACACTTGTATCAGTAGATACTGGCAATGCTGTTGAGGTTGGTGTTGTCTGAGCAGTTATCATGGTCGATTTGATTGCTATTGCTAAAACAGACAAAACGAACAGGTCCTGCATTGTAGTCTTTACAAACTGGATCATTCTGTAAGAGAAAAAAGAACGAATTTATAAAAGATTTGATGAGTTGTGCTGTGTGTCGAGTTTCTTAGGAATCTGGATTAGGCCTATTGATCTTTTTAAAGCAAAGTTTTTACTTGAATTCAAAATTTGTGTAAAATGTATAATTCCACGAAGTGCTGGGGTAAAATTAAGACACAACAACTAATTTTCACAATGACATTAAATTTATACATAACAAAAAATCGGAGAAGCCCCCTTTCCCAGATTGGCTATAGCAAGGCTAAAGCGTTGTGGCGCGGCGGCGCGCTGAAAGTGGAAAAATCGACGAAAAAAAAAATAAGTGGTCTTTTAAAGCGTCTACGAAAAAAGGAAAAGATTCTGATCGATTTTGTGAAATTTTGAAATGATTATCATTTTTCGGACTCGAGACTTTAGCTTAAGCCCTTGTGTGGGTTAGTGTGCATGTGTGTTGTGTGTTTGTGTATGTATGTCAAAAATTGTGTGACTAAGTTCCAAAACGATGAAAAGTTCGGTCGATCCTGTTACGGCTATCGCGCAGCTAGGACATCAGCAGCAATCAGAAATCGCGATGGTTCTAGTCCTGGTCACTCCTGGTCCTGCGGCACGTACATTGTTTAATTGCGAATTTCAATGAAATTTATCATGAAAGTATAAGGCAGTATAAAGCCTATGTAAGGTCACGCCTCATATATGTCAAAATAAGAAAATATCTAAACTTTCTACCATTATTTTGCTAGTAAATTTACAACACTTGTTTGGGTCCCAGATTCGAGTCCCAGCCATGGCATTAATTTCTTTCGCAAGAAATTCATCCATATTGTGCTGCACTCGATCCAGGTACAGGTGAGAATAAACTACTGAATGTTAGACATCCTTAAATTGGCAACATATTATCAATAACATAACGATTCGCGTTAATGCTATATTAAAACTAATTGACACATTATCGACAATTGAGCGCAATTGATAAATAATTGAAATATGTAGAAGTATGAAAGAAAATTCTAATGTGCCAATTTGAGGAGGAGAAAATAAATTTGATCTAAAACAAGTCCTGCCCGAATGAGCAATCCAAGAAATAACGAATCCTGGGGTAATTTGTTTCACGAACAATTCCCAAACAGTAACAACACGACTACTAATATCTATACACTCACACACACATCCTAAACATCATAAACACCAAACTGGCATTTAGCATACTACATACACAAGTCCGCTACAGATTCACACTACAAACTATCCACGATCTAACGCTATAGCTTACCCATACGCCACACCATCTATATGAATCTGCCAATATCAATTTCTGAATTTCTCTATTTTGACTGCTTAAAGACACCTTATTTTTATTTCCGTGATTATTTCCACTTTTAACGCCCGCGCCGCGCCTAAAACGAATCTTGTATATAGTGAGCATAGCCTTCCAATTTAGTTTTTTCTCCCTTAACAAAATACCTCCTTACCGCTATCTGACCGTGAATTTGTTGGATCTTTAGCCCACCCCTTTTCATTCGATTTTTCTCTGCCGTAAAGCTACCGACCGTTAAAAAAATGTCGTTTAAGTGGATTTACGAAATAAGAATGGCAAGTTCATACCAGTCGATATATTTTTTTATAAAATAATAATATAAATGACTTTCATGCTACGAATTTCTGAATTAATTTGTAGTTTACCCAATGCCTATTATAGTTTCGTTAGTTCTCGTCAAAGAATTCGATCTATGTGACTAAACATCATTGGGATGGGTAAAATTCTCGTTTTTACAAGTAGTGATAATGTGTAATATGGGATCAAGTAGAATATCATGAAATTCCTTCACGCAAAATGTTTCCAATATTAAAAACCCTTAATTTTATGTTTATCAACGAAATTAAACAATCAATAACATAATACTACTACACATATATATATTATATATCTATATCTTTTATATAGGATTAAGTGCCATTAACCCACAAATACGCGTACTTTAATCAGCAATAGAATCATATTAACCTCTATTTTATAGCAGAAAAGTAATATTTTTTGGAACTTAAGCAATTCTATCCAGAAACTACTCACCACCTATCAATCAATGCAGTTCATGTGAGGAACAATCATTAGCTTGGTCTTATATAAAGCGCCCATCTATATATATCTATATAATTTACTGATAATGTTTACAAATTAAAAAATAGCTATAATGATCTATAAATATATGAAATCATAAAATATTTTCTTTCTTTTGAACTGCCTTCGAGTCGCACATTTTCACTAAGAACTTTGCTCATTTGTTCACTAGCGACAATGATAGCTAACCAACTATGGCACTAGAGAAATATTAGTATATATTCAAGTCCAAAATGCAATGTTGAAAAGTGTTTGCTTTATCTTTAATATCAATATGTTCAAATCAAGCAATTTCTTTTCCAGGATTTCTATTCAGCCTTTCAATACCTAAGAATCGACAAACCTACAAATTTCTTCACAGATACTCAAAGCCTTATCAAACAGAAGTCGCTAAGATATGTTATTTCTAATATATCATATCCTTCCTGCACTCTTCTTAAACTGCTTTTAAATTGTTTTGTGAATATATTATATATATTCCAAGAAAATATTTAGAATCCACTTGGTATCGAGATCAGTGCGGGCAAAAGAATAAATCCGATGAAATTCAATATACGATTCTCATGAAATCGTATATATATATCTGCGATGAATTATAATCATTTACATTGCCAATCAGCTGCACTGATATATCTGGCTATATTGTAATCCTAGTATCGAAGTGGATCAAGATATATTATATTTATATATCTATTAATCAATAACAAATGTCCAGCACGTAGCATACTGCTATCTATCTTATGTTTACAATTAATGTTCAAGGTGTATACAGTATATAGTTCATTGCAGTTTGAATTTATTAAGCCTGTCTTTTAAAAATATGTTCAAAATAAGAAGGAACGTTGTTACTGTACTATTTTCAATATTATTATTATTATTGAATTTATTAAATCTAAATTAGGTATTTTCTTCATGATTAACCTCAGCGAATACAGCCCATCAGAAAAGGAAAGACGAGTATTGGTCTGAACTTGTTCCCAAGGAGATACCCTTTTCTGAGGTCATACAGCAAGTTCAACCAAGCCTATGCTCCTCCACAAACCATGAGCAGACAACATCCGGCTCTCAGTCACTCAAGCCCTGTCTTTGACTGAACTTCCTTAACCCAAACCCAACATAAGCAAAGAAAAGAAAGTAGCCGTCGAAACCCTTCGATCTGTATCCATGTTCTCCAAGCAGACAAAGGAAACGCCATGGTCATCATGGACAAACATGATGACGACGACAAACTTCAGGCTCTGTTATGCTATAGTCACACAGACACTTACGATTAGTTACGTATTTGATATTTTATCCTTCTTTCATCTTCTATTCTATCATTTCTTATGTATTTCTTTGTTTAATTATATGAACGAAATTCTCACTGTTTCCACCGATGACTATGATGGGAAGGCATCCGTGGGGATCCGCAAAAAAAAAAAAAAATAATTTTTGGACGCAGCCGGACGTAACTCAACGAGTCTGTGTGACTGTAGCATTACGACCGGTAATATCGCAGCGACGCATAATGTCACAACAACACATTATTTACGTCTGGGACCAACATCACATTTTGTCGTCACCATCCAAAAGTCGTGATTAGGATTCGAAACTGGGTCCGATTTTGATCAGTTTGTGGGTTTATTTAGAGAAAATAACTGAAAACATCAGAATTGTTTACATAATAGAAAAAGAAAATCAGCCTATAAACTGATGCGCATCGGACCGATGTTCGAATCGGATGGTGACGTCACAGGTTGGTGTGACATTAGGCGTCGCTGCGACATCACCGGTCGTAACAGGCTCTACTCGACACTGACACATACACCAAGCTTCCCAGGGATCCATCTCAGTCATCGAGAGGAAGATGAGCTCCTTATTCTCCACAGGGAAGGTCTCATCCCCATACCTTTTACCTGCAGAGATTGCAACACTGGATTCACCTGGCTTGAGTATTGGTTAGGGCGGTCCGCGGATTTGGTTAACTTTGCCCAATACCTAGCTGTCCAGCCAGATGAATCCAGTGTCCTAAATTTGTTGTGTTCTGTAACGATATGTTTTTATATGCAATTTTATCTGATTTTATTTAATATTTTATGCCTCTCAATAAAATAATAATAATAATACATGACGCTACGCTCATCTTCTGCCAATTGTCCAGCCTTCTTTAGCCAGCCCAAGATCCACAAACCCAATGGCCCGTATTCTTAACCGAATACTGAGTTTATATGATTTGAAGTTTGTGCAGTGCTGTAGTGCGATCCTTTTGTCGGATACATTAGACACAAGGATCGCAAAAGGTTAACACAATAGCACCGCACAAACTTCAACTCATACAAACTCAGTCTTCGGTTCAGAATGATGGGCTAATTTCCCGGCCTATCGTTTCCACCTGAGTCCTCCCTATTTACAACACCGCTCGTCACCTCGTCAATCAAATTAGTTTTTTGAGCGCTCGATAAAAGAAACTCGACAACCATATTGCAGCTTGCGGCAATAAATTTGAAATTATGAACAATCATATTTGTCAACCGTCATTCAAATTCGGTGATTTGTACCATTTCCGTGATATTTTAAATTGATGCACGAATTTTGAATTACACGCTCACTAACGAAATTTAGAGCTCATGAACGAAAACGCTTACTGTTTTTTTTTTTCAGTTTGAATGACCGATAGCCGAGCTTCGCGACTTATCTTTTAGAATTGAATTTACAGTAACAAATTTGATTTCTAGGGTGGTATCTCACTTCGCGGAGACGCCCTCGCGACGGAATCGTTTTCGCGACGGATAAAAATTATTCCGTCCCCGCGACAATTTTCAAAAACTGTCTCAAAGCAGTTTCAAAGAACCGTCTCAAAGTAGTTTTCGCGACTCTTGAAACGTCGCGGAGACGTCTCGGAGACGTCCTGGGTACGTTTCCGCGAAAAGTTTCAAAACCGTCTCCAAGTAGTTTCAAAACCGTTTCAAAGTAGTTCCAAATCCGTCTCAAAGTAGTTTCAAAGTAGTTTCCGCGAAGTGAGATATGGCACATATTCTACTACGCTGACTAGAGTTGTACTGTGGCACTGAGATTTTGAAACGAGAAAGCAACGCTGGTTTGCATGCTTCTCTTTGAAGATTAAGTGAAGCGTGCGTCTAAAAATCCAGTCTGCGATGACGCCATAGCAGACTGAATATGTACAAACATTTGTGAAGAATTTTAAGTTAGGGGTATACGTGGCTTAGAAATTGATATGGCTTTGCAAGTTTTATGTCGGAGGTAGCTAATTTGTCTATTTTCTCGTTACCTTGAAGCTAAACGTTGTTCAAACTTTGCTTAAAAATGAGGTGCATTATCGAACATTCCACAACAATTCGATTAATATATCATAAAAATGACATTTTACAGGATCGACATGTTAGTAAGGCCGACGTAATATTCAAAAGGACAACTGACGCGAAAACCTATGATAAACTAATAATGGCATCTGACTTGTCGTTAGACAAGAATTTGAAACTAGTTTGAGACTTATTTGACACGGGTTTGAAATGGTTTTGAAACTAATGCCGGAGACGTCACAAAGACGTCTCCTGAGCTGAGTCTCCGCGACGTTTCTTGAGAAAAAATAGAACATAAGTTTAAATCACATGAAAGTTTTTCCGTTGCAAAGACGTCTAAGAGACGTCTCCGAGATGCTTGGATTCGCAGCTGATTCGGTTCCGGTGTAAACGAGGCTTTATATACCTTTGGATTGGGGAACGTTAAAAAAAAGCTTGTGTAAGTCAAGTTTGTGAAATTTTAGTAGCAAATTAACGAAAGAAAAAGAACGTTAGGGAACATTATCAACCCGCTTTTACGCACGCTTATTGTTGGACAACATTAATTTTCAAATGTTTGCGAGCGCTCAAAGCGTTACAAAAATATTTTTTTCTGCAATTCGCACAAAACAATTAAAATGATAATAAATGAATAAATAATTAAATAAATAAATAGAAAGAAAAGGAAAGAAATGAGCATGCTCAAAACTCCTTTTTATTTCAAAAATAACCAAATATTTGCGAACGTTTGCAATTGATTCAGGGGAAATAATAGGCCTATTATTGTCCTTTTTCAGCTATATTTTTAATATAATATTTCATTCATTGTTAGAGTATTTTCGACTATTTATATACACTGAAAGGAAAAAGACTTGTCCCTTTTCATTCCTGGGAGCAGTAGATGATCAGACCCCGTCATTTCTGGTAAAATGGGAGACAAAGGAACAAAGCCCCTAGATGAATTTTGCTACATGGGGCCTTATAAGTGAATAAAATAATTGAAAACGTTCCATATTTCTCCAAAAACTGTTTACACGTTTAGTTTGTTAATAAATAATTGCCAAAAAAATTGCACTATAATGGCAGACAATGTAAGCTACACCCAAAGATGATAGGTTTTTTGCCAAGGAATATGTTATGCGGCGGTCACAACTCGTCGTAGGCTACGGGGCACGTACCATCAACGTAGCCTGCGTTGCATGGGCAATGTATGCACAGGTCGTTGGTCAATTTCTGCGATTCCTGCGTTTCTGTAGTAAGGGTATAGGAAAATCTTCTTGCACGTCGTACATGCAACGTGCCTCCGAGGTACCTGCGCTGCACGATTTTTCTACGAAATCCATCGTAGGGAGTTGCACGTCGAAGGTACGGCGAGTTGTGACCGCCGTATTAGTCTTGTATCGCAAAGACGGTTTATGCGGCGGTCACAACTCGTCGTATAGGCTACGGGGCACGTGTCATTAACGTAGCCTGCTTGCATGTACAACGCACGCACAGGTCCCACCGGTGCAGGTCCTGGGTCAATTTCTGCGATTCCTGCGTTTCTGTAGTAGGGTAAATTGTAAAAACCTCCTGTACGTCGTGCGTGCATTGTACCTGCAAGGTACCTCCGCTGCACGAATTTTCTACGAAATCCATTGTAGGAAGTTACACGTCGAAGGTACGGTGAGTTGTGACCGCCTCGTTATACAATATTATTCCTCCGAATTATCAAATTGTATAGCCGATTTCTTATTTTAAATGTATTGTAGCTGACTTCAGCAATCGAATTTCTCACACTTTTATATTTTGCTGGATAATCACGATTTCTGGTTTTGGTATACACATCCTCCTTAGCAAGGGCGCTAAAGATTTCTTTCTCATATGGATGACTTCATTTATCTTTGTAATGATTACATGTGGTCGTTATTCATGTTCAACAGGTATAAACAAAATCTGCAACAATTTTTTGGGGAAAAATAAAACATGCTTCATGAGTTTATTCACTGATAAGGCCCCACGTACCAACATTCGTTTTGGAACTTTGTTCCTTTGTGCCGCCCCTTTGTTTCAGAAGTAACCGAGTCTGGTCCGATACTCCTCTCAGGAATCAAAAGGGACAAGTCTCCTTTTTCAGAATATACAAAAATGGTCCAAAATACTCTAGCCATTGATGAATTAAAAAAAACAACATATGGAATACTCGTAGATTTGAAAAATACAATAGTTTCAGCTACATGTATGTTGCAATACTTCTTGCAAGTGTGGGTACGTATAATACATGGACATCTACATTCTCGTAACAGTCTATTCGTTTTTATTCATTAGGAAGCCTATTCAAATATTTATGACTCCGAGACCCCTTTTTTGAGTAATTTTCTCATCATTTTGAATAAACAACATATAAGCTCATATTGTTTTGATGCGATATAAGGGTGACGGGCGAAAAGAAGGCTGAATAGACTTCTCATTAAAACTACGTCAGTGATATCAAGGCATTTGATTGGTCTAAATTATTTCGACGTCAGCAGTTCACCATCATGACCATGTTTATTCTGTCTAGTAGTATATTCGTTTTATGATGAGTTAATTAGTCGTGGTATAGTGTACTCAACTTTTAATGAATACGTTTTCTTTTAAAATTTCATAATTTTTTTTAAAAGTAACTTTGTACTACTTTCTGATATGCTAAATAGATAAACAAGTAAATCAATGATTAATAAAGCAAACACATAGTCCGATTATTATCCACAAGTGCTGTACAAAGAGCAAACATTCGTGTATATACGTGATATAGGCAAGGTAAATGAACTCTGATATCTTTCTATATGCTGTAAGCTTTTCGTAATACTTTTATTCCCTTTTGTAAACCCTTTCCATACATGGCTTTCCAGATATTGATACAAATATTTATTTTAATTAAGAAGATACAAAAATGTCTTATAATCATGATAATTACAATTGGAACACAATACTATTAATTCACAATAAAAATCATAATACACATTATTATATGCTGTACTATTCTCCGCTTTGCATGCTTGTTTTTTTTAACTTAATTTTTTTGTTATTTTTTATTTTTTTATTGTCCGAACCGGATATTCTTTTTGCCCTTTTCTCGTGGGCTTGGCAGCCGCTGAGCAGCGCCAGATGGACGTTGCTCTATCCCCCTCTTGTTGAACGCCAAACACTTTCTGACTCTCTTCTCGTTGTATTGATCATTTTGAATTACACAGTCATACACACAAACACACCTACACACATGCACATAAACACACAAACACACACACACACCCCATCTCATCCACACCAGCACACACGAACACCCAGACACAACCAATCACACCCTCACTAATTTACACACCTACAATCAAACTCACAAAAAGTTTTTGGGGAATTATATGTACTACGTCCTAAACATTCAGAGATGGTCTTGGTAAGCAAAACATCAATGCTTAATCAGAAAAGGGGAAATATTATTATATATTGTTATCTGTATGTGCGTTTGTTTGTTTGTGTGTGTGTGTGTGTGTGTGTGGATGTGTGTGAGGGTGGGTGGGTGTGTGTGTATGTAGGTGTGTTGTGTGTGTTTGTGGGTTTTTCTGTGTGTAAATGAGGGTATGTGAGGGATGGGTATTTGTCTTTGTGCGTGTACATAACTTATAAATTCTCAATTTGTTTATTGTTCACGCAGCCACCTTGCACTAGTGGTTTTATGCAGTCTTCTGTCTGTTATTCAGTCATGTGTGCAAAGTTTCAAATGAGAAGGGTACCAACAGATGCTGGGAGGATGGCTCTACAAAGACATACCATGACACCCATGATTAGACGTTCATACTTTTCACAAGACAGCTTTAAAATGATGGGACATTATTTTCTGACTCACTCTGTAGAGTGTGTAGACTTTACAAGAAAGTGGTCGATATTTTTTAGTTGAATTGGGTCATACCCATAATATGAATAACATGACATCAATCCCAATATATGATACTGAAATGATCGTACATTGTAACACTAAGTATATTACCGATATGATATGTCACAGGCCTACGGGTACATAAGTATAGTATATGCCTGTACATTGCCAATTCTGAGACCTTTAGACAGTGATGTTTGACAGTATAATTGCGGACCAATCATAATATGTAGAGGGAGCAAAGTTGATTTATTCGATCCGTGAGCCAATACTTAATTAATCGTACAGCGGTTCTCTAATTCTAGTTAATGATTAAACTTCTCCATATTCCAGAACAATAGATTGAGAGGAGCAATGTACTCCAGCACCATCCCTCATGTTTATGTTGCCATGGAGCAGTAGTCTTTCATTTTTGTTTGGTTTGACTGGATGCTATAATCCCTGTGTTTTCTTTTAATGTCAGAACTATATCCCTTACGTATGCATTGTAAACAGACTTCGGTTTATTCGTTATCATAATTATATTCCATAATAATTATTATCTATCACAACCATCCTTGACGTTATTATGCGTATATCACACATATATAATATTTCTTCAAATTAACTATGCGTATGCATTACACATTGACATTGTTTAAAAAATTTGTTCCCTTAAAATGCTAATTATTTAAACATATATTATGACATTAAAAATCATTAAATGTTATCATTACAAGGTATTATCTTGAATGTCCTTATATTCATTACGCCTGTCATAACTACTTGTATATTCCTTTGAAGTCATGATATTCCAAGATGTTTATTAAAAGTATCTAAAACTATGTTTAATACCGAGTTTGTGTCTTGTGGTCTAGTGAATAAGTCATCGGAAAGTCATCATAATGTACTGAATTCGATCCCCTATTTATCCTTTTTTAGCATCATACCCCAATTTCTAAACTCAGAGTTAGGCGGAATAAGTAACTGCACACTGGGAGGTAATTATTCTATTGAAATGCTAAAGAAATTTTTGGAGCCTTTTGAAAGCCATACAGAGAAATAAGTAATGGTAGGGATGGGATATATGAAATTCAATGACGCTATAAAATAACCGACTAAGTTTCTATTTATTGTTATTGTTATTTATTATGAAGTCTTTCTAAAGAATAATTGTACTTCTGAGAAGATGAAATTTGTGGTGACATGGAGATTACTATATAGTTGTAATTATTATCATAACATTTATGTGTTTCTGACGAATGTTGTAATTCTGGGAAGATACGCATCGTGTGTTGACATGGTGGTAAACATATTGCATTCCGCTTTTGCAACTATGTACGCTATCGTCAAGGCCGCTGTATCTCAGAAGCCACCTTCAAACACCCCATAAAATAAAGACGAGCCATAAAGAACACATTCTGCTTGAATACCTTCAGTCATACCGTGGCAAACAACTCCAATCCGAGTCCAGGCCAACCAAAAGATTACACTATACCGGATGACCAGGCTTGTTCCAGGATGAATTTGGTCTTGAATTGCTACCGTAGATGTTTGTGGGGCTTCTACGTTAGAAATCAACAACGTCACCATAGCAGCCCAAATTGGATACAAATATAAGAAGACTTCGGACTTAAGACCACTCGCGACTTTGGCCTTAGGTTCTATCGCTTTTTGCATCAGGAATTTTATCATTAATAGAGATTCTAATCGGAAACATTCATCACCTGTATGAGAAAGGACATCTGCTTAAGACATCAATTACGAAACTGAGGTAAGAATGTTTCAAAATTTGTCTTAAAATCTTTCTAAATGGTCTATTGTTGATGAGAATAGATTTGTTTAATGTTTTCAAGATACATTATTTTTGCTAAAACAGGCAAATAATTAAATGTCTGAATCAAACAGTGGTCATCGTCCTTTCGACATATTGCACCACATCCAAAACCAGAGGTAAATAAGAATGTAACTATATATTATTTGTTTTCCATCTCTCTTAAAATGAGAAACTCATAAACTAGGGTAATTTCATTTATTTTTGTTAAAATTTAAACTGACTCGAAAGTCAAACCCTAAAAAATTATTTTCTTCAAACAAATTGCAACTGTATAGCCCCTTGAATATAAACATTTGCTGGTTATATTTAAATCCATTTTTGATTAATTAAAAAAATATACTTCGTCGGTCTGTGATATCCATACGTCGTGGTACATCTTGAAGAATTTATTTCTAAAAAGAAAACAGTGATTTATTAATCAATTGATGTGTGATCAATTACAAATATGAAATAAATAATCTCTAACGCTCTTTAACACACATTTCTCATTATTAGAAAATTTCTCCTTAAAAAAACACAGAAAAGTTCCTACAGCAGAGTCTCGAGAACTTCTATCTTACTGCTCAATATGCAGTAAAATATATGGGGTATGAAACTTTACAAATTTATTGTAATAAAAAACTTGTTTCCCTTTTCAAAACAATTAAATTGCAGAAAATTTCCCGGTTATAGAATTATAGAAACATACAGAATGATTCTGTCATAAAATATACAGAATTATTCTGTATTTTCTGTATGTTTTCTCCTTTAAAGAAAACAGAAAATTTCATGCAACAGAGTCTCGGGAACACCTGTAATATTACTGCAAAATTATTAACACAATTTACAGTAAAATTACAGAAAAATGGTATATGGGGTATGAAACATTACAAATTTACTGTAATGACAAACTTTTATTAGAAAAAACAGACCTGTTCTTTTAAATTGCATAAATTTCCCGTTACAGAAATATAAAAAATAATCTCTGTCATAAATATTCAGATGATCCTTTATTTCTTTTTTTTTTTTTTGGGGGGGGGGGTAAAATCTTATGGTTTTTTTTTAAACAGTGTGTGATAGAAAGGCTTTAAATCAAAGGAATAAAGGAATTTCTAATCTTATCAATTTGAAGTGATCAAATGATTTCTATATTTTATCCAATTCGAGGGGGCACATTTTACACAACAGAAGTATGTCATTATGTTGGGAAAGGCATGAAATACAATATAATACAATATAATACACGCTTTTTACTCTAAAACTACCATCCATTTTACGAATATCTGTCATTAAACTTCATTCACCTGGTATTTCTAGATGCTATCTTACGAGAATCTAATCTATGTCATCCCTCTTCTAGTCACTATTTTCTACATTTTGCTCTGAGTCAAGTACAATCACTAAGCCATTTTAAATTGAATTAGAAATTGATGTTCCAGTTATTTCTTTAAAATTTAATTGAGATTAACATGGCCACGAATCCATTATACATTTTCCCCTGAAGTCGCTTTGAAAAGGCGATATCACATTTGGGTACACTATTTACAAATACATTAGAAAATATTAAGTATTCAAAATAGGTTTCTCTGCATTTTGGTAAAATCCTTTCGATATTCGATGTTCGAATAAAATACTGATATATAAAATCAACCTTTGCAAAATGAACCATTAAGAATGTAAAACAAAAAAACACAAAAAATAATATTAAAAAAAAAAATCGGCAAGGCTTTGAATTTAATTTCACAACGAATTTCGAAAAGAGGATCACCCAACATCCATATTCGGGGGTGTGTTTTTGTTTCCTCATTACAAAACATTTATGTAAAACCAATTGACAATTATCTGAATGATCCAAGAGGGCCGATATTGATAATCTGGTATGTTTGCTCCCCAACACATTGCAATGAGATATCACTCTGGCTGAACTACTTATTAAGGCTTGTTTTACAATCAGGGTATACTCATCTGTCTCATTGGACAAAAAGTTGTTTTGTTATTCCTCAATTTATGTGTATGTGTTCTAAACAAGTGAAATGATATTGCTTTTTAAATTGTGAGGCATGAGGTCACCCACTTATTTATTTTTCTTTTATAGGGATTCACATTTTTTTATTACATGTAAAGTCAATTGCTTCATTTTTCGTAGAGACAGAAATTGATTTGACAACATTGAACTGTCTGAAAAATAAGTGGATGTTGGCGAAGTAAACATTTAGTTTATTGCATAAATACAAGTGTTATAGACTAAAACATTGTTAATCAAGAAATGTCTAACTATACGTAAAAATATCGAACTAAGAGAGGACTTTTTTTGACAAATTTGTATTTTTGCAAAATCGTAAGACTATTGAGGTCATCGAATTGATTGAAATTAGAAGGAGATTTAAATAAGGGTTCTTTTTTTTTCACTTATCGGCTCTATGGTGATAAAATTATATTTAGTCCATAGTAATCCAAAGTAATTTGGCGTGAAACACCGGCTGCGCGTAACACGTACAAGATTAAAACGATTTGTGAATAAAAGAAACAAAACATAAACCTTTCAGAGAAGAGGAAATGTTTAAGATACAAAATTCATTTTCTACATTTATTCTTATTCTTATGCACATATTAAACAGTACCTTTAACAGTAGAAAGAAAACATCTAAAATTTAGAAATGCATTCAAACGGTATTCACAATGTGCATCGTTCTCTCAAAACAAGCTCTTCCTTTAAACGTTTTGTTTGCGATAACATCTGATCAAAGATACATGAAAAATATAAATTGATAAAGTCGTTTTCATTTTGGATCATTATTCTATTTACCTTACCGAAATAAAGCGGTCATTTAGGGTCTTCTAAAGTGTACCAATATACCACAGGGACCATATCAGTACTGGCAATCTCGTTTTATTGATGACGCCTTTGTTTGTTTGTTTCCTATTGCTATGATACTATCAGGAGAAGGTTCATAGTAGGTTTAATAATACATATCAATAATGAGACTAGGTCTTAGCAATCATTTATTTTGTAGTAGAAAATAGCATGTTCATGTAACAGTAGTCGATGAAACATGAGGGGATATGCAGATGGTATTCCCTTGAGAAGCATATAATATTCATAATATGAGAGAGACAACATTATTCTGATCCTCATTTTGGTTAACATGGTAACCCCTCTTTAATGAGAATGAGTTCCATTCCCTGTTCAAAGTGCATGGATAGGATCTTAACGGCGAAAATATTTGGGCAAAATAATTTTGACATAAGTGTTCCTTCACTTATTGACCCTTGACAATCATGTAAATAGCTGTGGTTAACTGCATTTATTTTTTAATGTTTAAGTCACAATATTACATCGGTTTAAGTATCAAAAACTGATTAACATGTTTAGAATGTAACCAAAAAATAATTCCCTTCCCTGAATATCGTTTATAAACATTTTAGTTATAGTTTAAAACGTACCAATATAAAGGTCTAATATTGTAATATTTGTGAACAATATTTTTAAGTGTACGTAGCCAATGTTTGAAAACAATCGTAATATTTTTTTTTCTAACGGTCGGTTCTTGTAATGGCCGTTTTAAATTCCTTGTTCGTTAAAAAAAATTGTTGTGAAAAATGGTGTAAACAGAATGGCCCGTATTCACAAAGGTGTCCTAAGTTAAGTCATAGTAAGTGTCATCCTTTTTCACAAATTGCGAAAACTAATGCAACTTGGCATAACTTTAGAATATGATCAACCTATACTGTCTATTCAAAATACGAAAATCTGACTACCAATCTAGACCAGCTAGACAGCAATATACAAACGGCGCATCAGCGTGCATTTTCTGTGCGCTAGCCCTGCTGGAAAGAACACACTCATTCACAATGTTAAATTGGGGCGTTTTCACATTGTGGCCACACTGTGAAATCAATTTCATACTGTGAGCTGGTATATTCACACTGTGAAATCGATTTTCACATTGTGAACAATGTGTAGTTTTCCACATTGTGGTGGTGTCCACACTGTGAAATCACGTTTTCACAGTGTGGATAGTGTTTCACTCGTGTACCACAGGTGTGAACTATGTTTTCACACTGTGTATCACATGTGAATGAGTGGTATTCTTTCCAGCAGGGAAGCGGTCAACGGTTCGCACCGCTACGGATACTTTTTCGAAGCGTTCGAAAAAAAAAAAAAAAATTAGGAGAGGATGACACTATCCTTCAAATATATACTTGGTTCAACTAGGTCTAGAACATGTGACACAATCTTTCTACGTTGGCTTATGTTACCTTAACGCGTTACTGCGATTCTGGAAAAGAAAAAAAAAAAAAAAAAAGAAAAAAAAAAAAAATGTAAAATCGACATCTACGCCTTCAAGATCTGTTGGCACTTTTGTTAAAATCCTCTTGTTTGTAAGTATTCATTAGAGTTTCATTTTTTTTTTCTTTTTTTTTTTCTTTTCTTCGGATTTTCTGGTGATCTGAAGTTACCATTTCATATTTATCTCTTGACTTGATTAAAACATAATAAATAAGAAGTAAAAAAAAAAATATATATGTCACAACTTTGCATTGTGTTGAATCCTTAAAGGGGCAAAGTCCAGAAATTAGTTGATCTTAATATCAAATCGGAGTATAACAAGAAATTATTAATTCTATTACGATGCAAAAAATCTATCATATACCAATTCGGACCCCGAGCTTGTGACCAAGTGCGTGGTATACTCCTTCTTTATTCTTTTTTTTTTTTTTTCTTATTTCTTCTTTTTTAAATCAGCATTTCCGCTTTTTTCTCAATTACGCTTTTCTTCTCTTTATCATGCCTCCTCTCTGTTATTCTTTTCTCGCATCACCCTGTCTTTTTTTCTCCAGTTTTTTTGTAATTATGCTTTTCTATTTGTTTTTGATAATATTATTTTATGTAAAAACTGTTTTCTGTAACTAAGCCAATTTATTGTGCGATATCCGCTATGTTATATATGGGACTTCTCAGTCAGTTCGAGTTTGTCTTTTGTATCAGGTGATTCATTCCAAATATTTCGACAGGTCATATTCGCAATTCTATTCCTATAGTTTTGTTTTGCTTTGGTTTTAAATTTCAACTTTAATATCCGTATCGCAATCAATTGAGATCGGCTTGAAGTGCATCAATGCGCGCTGAGGAATGAAGTTTGACTCGTTTTTATCAATCTGGTAATTTTGGTATTGTTACCTAGTTACTTTCGGAATAATTTTAAAACGACTTCTTTATTGAAGCTACTTGACGTTCCTTTTGAACATAACATTGGATAAGTTTCCGTGTTGTTGAGATTTAGATCATTTTAAACGTTTCTATATCTCGTATGGTGTATAGATTCCATATACATGAACATTTAATATCTTTCCACTTGTTTTCTTCTTAAGTTTGGTTAATTAAGGATAAATGTTAAGATCAATATTGGCCCCTAGTTTAAACGTTTGCGCGCGCCCATCAGCATCGCCTGGCTCAAGAGTGGGCAGCCATAGTTTCACCAGAGTCACCATTTGACGGCCCCTTTGTTTAGGTCATTTTGCGCCCCCTAAGGTAAGGGCAAATTTGGCGTCCCCTAAGATCTAACGATCTCGAATTGCGCAATATGGCACCGCCTAAATTTCAAGGTCAATTTGGCGGCTAGCTTCAGGCAATTTGGCCCCCTACGTTTAAGCTCAATTTGGCGCGACTATTTAAGCGATTTTGGTGCCCTAATTAAAATGAATGGCGCCTGATTTAAGATCGGACACCCCGGCGCCTAAGTTTTAGGTTCATATTTGGGCCCCCGTGGGCGTTAAGGGTGATTTGGCGCCTTCTTAAGGTAATTTTTGGCATCCGCTGTTTCCTTGTGTTTTGTTTGTTATTCCTTTCCCTTTTTTCTCCCCCTTTCCCTTGCTCTCTCTTTCTTTTTCGTCTTTTTTCTTTCCCTTTTCCTTTTTCCTCTTTTTGGGCGCCTGCGGGGGGGGGCGGGGGTCGGGAGGCCCGTGACTGGGCCAAGAATACGGCATGGAATCTATTCTCGTTGTGTTGCATGTTAATTTATGCAACAAATTGTTACATGAATTAAAAAAAAAAAAAAAAAAAAAAAAACAAGTGAAACTTCAAAAGTAATTGACACTAAAGAATCATGTCATACTTAAGTATTTACTTTTTTTTTTATAAGGTACATACTCATCCACATCATTGCTTACTAGCATTGCAAAGTTGGCGTGAAAAAACCTTTGAACAAACAAAACAATTATTGAGCTATGATTAAGCTCTTATTAATTGCTTAAATATTAGAAATATCCTGTTAAGTTAATCCTGAGTGATTTTTTGATATGCTTATGGCCGGTATTCGCAATCATATTAACGCGTCTCTGCAACTTGAAAATCTATTTTCGAATACAGCGCACTTATCGGATTCGAACATAAAACATATGATTGCTGCAAATAGGGGAATCTGGACTCCGGAAATTCGATTGACCCAGCAAATCGTTCCTAATTTGATTGAAGCGATTATAAAATGGAGTGGCCCACTTCCCGAACTGACTGGGAAATCCATATAACTATTGTTAATTCAGCATTCCATCTATTAATACAAACAAAGATTTTAAGCTAGGGTTTCAGCTATAGAAAAAAAAATTTCGAATGAGATATATGAAATTCACAAACACCTATCACTTTATCTCTCAATAGCATAATAAAAAAATCATAAATGGCATAGGCCTGCAATAACATATTTCCATCAATTCCAACAGGAAAGTTACTGAGCAAGATTTATCTTGAACCAACAAAGTGAAACATTTAATGATTTAAACAAAACATATTTATCATAGACATATAGTGGCAGTAGCGCCCTTGTGATTATCACAGCTGTTGCCACATTTCGGTATGCAATGTCACAGAATTTTTTTTTGCCATGCGTAAAGAAAATTATAACTTTCTATTAGTAGTCGATTTTCTTTCAACTTTTCAATCTCGTCTGCTTTTGGATAAAACAATTTTTGTATTTTCGGGGCTCCGACACTTTCCGCTTTAAGTAACGCCCTCTAAGGCCCTCAAACCATATAGTCATCTATACTAACGACATGCTTTACTAACATTATCCATCAGTTTTAATGCATACTTTTTTTATTAAACAACAGCCTATGAAATTGTGCTGAGCTTTGCCCATGTATTGTTAGTTCATTCTCTTTCATTACAGGTTTTTTGAAAGCTTGTTCATATGTCGCCAGGAAAAAGTCATGCATACAATTTATGTATGTTAGTAAACTGGTCTATTTCCCTTAAAATTCTATTGAGGAACGTACTTTAACGAAATATTTCATGATTTTAATAAATATATATTTAGTTTGTGTTTTAAAATTTTCTTTATCCCTCTTCTTTCTTTTTCTTATATAGACCATGGCCTCTCCACGATACCGATCTATTCCTGCTTTCGGCATCTTCAATCACGTCATTCTTTCACACAGTACATATTGCGGTCCTCGCTCAAACACCGCATATAGTAGTGACTGAAATTAGTAACCTATCTATATGACAAACTGGTGTGTCTAGACTGTTCTTAGCCCTATCTAATCCCAAACAACTCTCAGGACCCTGATCAAAAGCGCACCACCATCACTCCAATCCAATCCTACAACGTCAGCTCCAAAGAACCCCAGATCAGCCGCACAACATCAACTCCAGAAAGCCTTGATCCAGCGCACCAACATCAGCTCACAACCCTGATTCCAACGGCCGAACGACATCAGTCATCCATTGTCCAGCCACTTGACATCTCAGTCGTCACGACATCTGCTCCAGAGCCCGATCCCAGTGCACCAACGATCAGCTAGCAGCCGATCCGCGCACGCATCAGTCCGAAACCCCGTCCAGCGCACACATAGCTCCGGACTTTGACTCACTGAACCAACTGAAGCACCAGATACTCTTCATCCAGGCACAGGACGCAGATCAGGAACGCTGTGTCCAAATGGAACGAAGAGCAAGACCCACAGATTCGGTAGTCCTCAACACGCAGCAACGGAAACGACCATTTCTGAAGCTACAGAAAAAACATTTCGACAAGAACCGAGGACCACTTCAGCTGGTGCTTATAGCAGGGAATGCGTCATAGGGTCGAGTGCAGGAGTGTTCTAATCGCAGGTGGGGTTGGTTACGCTGTGATTACTTCAAGTGCACCAAGGTTTCTCGCGTTAGCCTGATATTGACGATAGCGACATTCTACGGACCAAGCCGTTGATGTAGACGATAAAACCATCTTATCCTCCCAGATAATGATTCATTCGAGAGCATGATTTGATTATATGAATATGTATTGATGTCTGATCACAGACTTCTTGTGAAGGAAAAGCTAACTTATGACTTAACGTCCCGGACGCGAACTTTTATGAAGCCAATTGTTCGTTTTGAGCATAGGCTTTCCCAAAATGGACTTGGGGAAAATGATTTCGTACCGGACAGCGATCATGTCGAATCTCATTGTATTTTGTGTCTGCACAATTTCCCTTGCGATCAGCATAGTCCAAAGGATAATCCTTTGGTTTGATGACACTGATTCGCCATACATTATTATCATTTCATGCATAGCAAACCAATCCACGGCAGAAAGAGTGAATGCCGCAGACACATTTCAGCTATACGGTGCCAGTAGCGGACGCGACCGGTCCCAATGAACTATGCTACAGTCACACAGACACTTACGTATAGTTACGTCCCGATGGTCCAAAAAATTTATTCTTTTCTGGGGATCCCCAACTGATGCTACGTCATAGTCAGCAGTGGAATATTGATAATTTCGTCCATCCAGTAAAACAAGAAATACATAAGAAATGATAGAATAGAAGATGATAATATTTGACGCAACGGAGGTATCTAACGGTGTGGCTGTTGTGTACTGTTGCATTACAGGGCCCATGCGGTTAAATATAATAGAGCCGATTTTGTCCCCAGACATTGGGCCCCCGAAATGCATTCGATTCGATTTTGTGGATCTGCGCCTGGTGCCACGCGGCGAGTCGAAACAGCCATTCGGTGCATTTTTTTTGTATGAACCACCTATACAAAAATGGTTAAAATGGCTTTTTTTGCCATGCCGTATGGCCACCATTGGGGAGTCAAACAGACACTTACGTATAGATACGTTTGTGTGGTTAATCTTATTTCTTCTTCTATTTGTCATTTCTTATGTATTTCTTTGTTTTACTGGGTGAACGAATTTCATATTTCCAATATGTCTTATGACGGTAGGCATCCGTGGGGGTCCGCAGAAAGAAATATTTTTGGACCAACCGGACGTAACTCAACGTAAGTGTCTGTGTGACTGTAGCATCAACTGCGCAATATTGCTCATGTAGATTGGGCGTGCGCTTTTACTAGTTACCAACTCTAATTTGACACTTCAATAAAAAAAAAAAAAAAAAAAAAAAACAGTCTAATAAGTCTGATGAGGGGGGGGGGATTCATGCCCGCTATATTTGTGTCAAACATAAGCTAACGTAGATAGTCTTTTGCAGTGTTTTAGATCAGACTGCATTGTGTCATTGTGGGACTTACATGTGTATGGGGCTGCTAATGCGGCGGTCACAACGCGTCCCGTCTCGACGTGCAATCCCTACGATGGATTTCGTATGAAAATAAAAATCGTGGCAGCGCACGTACCTCGGAGGCACGTTACATGTACGACGTGCAGGAAGTTTTTCCAATACCCTTACTACAGAAACGCAGGAATCGCAAAAATTGACCAACGACCTGTGCATGCATTGTACATGCGACGCAGGCTACGTTGATGGCACGTGCCCCGTAGCCTACGACGAGTTGTAACCGCCGCATTACTAGAGCTTGATTGAATATGTAATTTGTATGTTAATCTGTTATCTGTCTTATCTGGTCAGAATGTATCTTCATGTATCTTCGCTATATTGTATATTTTGTTCTGTGACCATGAAGATGCCTATACCAAATGAAATGAATAGGATAGAATAATATATAATACATTATTTATATTTGCCCTGCCAATAAAATACCACACTGTTTGAAAAAATTAAACAAGTTGTTGAAAATCTTAAACAACTGCGGCTTAACCAGTGAATCGAACAGTAGTTGTTTAAAACTGTTACACTCTTGTTGTTTAAAAGTTTTAACAACCTGTTATTATATATCAACAGTATTGTTCAACGCTTCTCTCCAAAAATAAAAACGCTCCAACTTTTGGTTAACGCGGCCGGGTATCGAACTCACCAGCTTTTGATTACAAGGCAGACGCTCTATCCACTGAGCCAACACATTAGTAAATACACTTATTTAATGTGTGAGGCATATGTCCTTTGCCATTATTGAAATGTTGCGCCGATCTACCTTGCATTTAACGAGTGATGTCTTCAGCTCATGACTATCACGTGACATTTGCCTCAGCCTGTTTAAACAAACACCTGTTTAAAAACCTGTTTGCGAGGCCTTAAACAGGTCTTGTTTAAGGCTATAAAACCTCGTTTTTCTGGTTTTAAACAACAATGTTTAACTTTTAAACCAACATTTGCTTAAACAGTGAAATTTTAAAACCGCGTTCTAACAGTGCATGATAACGATTCGAAAATCATTTTCAATGTTCACTCGAAAATATTTGATATCGTTGTTTGTAAATATTACATTTTTAAGGTGGCTTTCTATTCTAATATCATGCCAAAGAATAATTTATGTACATGTTTATATATTTGTATCATTAAAATTAATGTGCCACTATCATGAAATAACAAATATGAACCGGAGACTTTTTTTGGAGGTATACACCCATGACGATTAAGTTTTAAAACAGCACATTAACATGGTTAACATGAACTTGTGCGGTGGCCACAACACGTTGTGCAACTCTATGCGACGGAATCCGTAGACAATTTCTACGTCGCCCGTACTTTTCTTTTTCGACACGCACGTTGCAGGTATGACCCGTAGGAGATTGTGCAATACCTTCTGTACAGAAACGTACGAGTCGCAAAGATTGGACTACGACGGCTAAATGCCTCGTGCATGCAACGCAGGCCATACGTTGCATGCACGTGTCCCGTAGACTAAGACGTGTTGTGACCGCTGCATTATAGAGAATTAATTTGCATTTTCAAGTTTTCATTTGCTTAGCATAGTTCAAGGTAAAGTAGCATGCATTTTGCTTATATTTTGTATAAAATTCAGCGGGTTTGCTGTTTCAAATATCAAGAGGTGTGTGTTTGTCTTTTTCTTTAACATTCTTTTTTTCACCACTTTGGATTTTTACTTACATGTATGTCTACTTACATTCCGTTCTTATTGGTAAATTGTCACTTGGTCTAAACCCACCTTCACTATTGGTTTAATTCAATTTCGTCTTCAAATAGTTCGCCTATTTACATTTTGGTCTTATTGCCCCTTGGCCTAACTAACATTTTGTCTGATTCCCATTTCTCAAGGGCCAATTTCGTTTAATGTACACTTGGTCTTATACCTCTTGGCCATTCCTGTAGCAAACTTTTAATGAACTAAATATTTATTTGTAAATTGGACAATAATGAAACTAGACAATTTGAAGAATTGCCAATTATACCACACAGTCATTAGACAAAAAGAGAATTAAACTGAGTATATATTTGACCATTGAGAAATTAGACTGAATTTTTAGTACACCAATTAGGCATCTGAGTGGACAAATTCTGAAGAAGGACTCGAATCTCATTAATTTTCGAAAGCGATAAATATATATAAGAAGTACACAGCACAAATAAAAGAAAAACTCCGTTAGTCTAAAAGATTTACGATATTTCGCCCATACGGCTTCTTCAGGTAAATGAATTTATTCAACAACAAATTCAATATAATATTAAGCGTCGTGAGTCATGGAAACAAGGAAGCGCCGAGATGCGCAAGAAAAAGAAGGAAACGCAACAAAGTAGAGAATAATGCGGCGGTCACAACTCGCCGTACCTTCGACGTGCAACTCCCTACGATGGATTTCGTAGAAAATTCGTGCAGCGGAGGTACCTCGCAGGTACAATGCATGTACGACGTGCAGACGGTTTTTACAATACCCTTACTATAGAATTGCAGGAATCGCAGAAGTTGAATTAGGGCCTGTGCGTGTATTGCACATGCAACGCAGGCTACGTCGATGGCACGTGCCCCGTAGCCTACGACGAGTTGTGACCGCCGCATAACGTAAGAGAATTACGTAACAAGGAAAAGAGAGAGAAAGAGGGAGATAGAGAGAAATACGCAGGAGGGAGGCGTACAACAAGGGAAAGAAAGAGATATGCTCAAATATACAGTCTGTGTAAAAAAAAATGGTACAGTCGGGGAAAAAATCATTAAGGTGTGAAATCTTTTCATATAATGTGTGTTTGTGGTACCAAATTAAAGCATTTTTGCTGGGGAAGGTTTGAAGGTCTTATCTAGAGTAAAATTTTGCGCTGATTCCAAAAATGTCACTCTTACTGACCTTACCCATGACACTTCGGCCATTTTGGCCAATTTTAGTCAAAAAATGACCATTTTGGTCACTTGTGGTCAAGGGTATTTTATTTCTATATTTTTTGCCGATAAGTGGGATTTTTCAAACTTATCTGATGTAAAAATGTGCGCTGATTCTAGAAAAAGTAGTTTGATTGACTCTGTGGGTCATTAAAGGGGTCATTTTGGTCAATTTCGGCCAAAATTTGACATTTTTATCATTTTTTAGACCAAAATTAGACCAAAATGACCATCAGAGTCATCCAAGTTATGGCTTTACCACCTCAAAACCATTTAAAAAAACTTTCTTGGGTCTAAAAGAATACTCCCATACCATTTTTCTTAAATATTTCGACAGCCCTGGTCATTTAGGCCAGTTTGACCGAAAGTGACCATTTTGCAGTTTTGCAGGATTTTGCTATTCAGGCCTATGTAATACACATGTTTTAGTGTATAGGCCTGCATGTATACAATGTAGATGTATTTTCCTTTCGTTCAACTCACTTGACTTGAGGTGACTTGAGGTGGAGAAGTGGGAACAATTGATGCTGATTTCAAAAATAGAGGTCTTATTCAACCTACCCATAAGGTACTGGTCACTTATAGGTCACTTATTGGCCGAAGGTTGACCATTAGCCCGAATGAAATAAAAATGATATATACAATTTATATAGCGCCTAAAACATAGTTGGACTGTTTCTCTTTACAGACATTTTTATCATCCCGGTCATCAGAAACAGATTTTCCCCGCACACAATATGTGCACATTCTCCACTCCCTACTTAAATGCAGGCCATGAATTATTTAAAGAACAAAAATGTTTGATATTTGTTTTCATAACAAAAGGCATGCACAAAAATGACAAATCTGAAAATCTGTCGTATTTAGTGTGATGTAATGTCCACTTTGGCGGTTCTTACCATTTTGACCCATACAGACCATTCCTTTATGTGAATGGTCAGTGTGGGTCAAAATGGTAACAACCGCCAAAGTGGATACAAGTAATTTACTATTTTTAGTCTAAACGCAATACTTGTATTGAGTTTAATGTTTGTGAATGCTCATCCCGTTAAAACTTATTATTTTCAAGTCACTAATTTTATGTCATTTTTAAAATTCTAAATAGAATAAGATTTCAATCACAAAGCGTATATTGTATAATTGTATACTAAGAATAACAATTATATTATCGTCATGCTGTTATAAGCAGAACACAAAAAGAGTAAATTCCGAGCTGATCATTCTAATTCAAAATGACCAATAGTGTGATTTCCATAGCAACATGAATTCTATATAGTGATTTTTTTATATGACTACATGTATTTACACATGTCCTTTATCTGACGACGATTTGGAATATCGCAATTGAAGAAGAATGCGATGAAAAATGTATTTCAACGACTTTCAATGACTTGTCTATTATAGCAAAGCCCGTTTTTAGGTTGCTTGACATGTGTCATGAGCGAGTGTCCTTAACCAAGGCTCCAGCAATGCCTTCCTCTCAGGAAAGCATTTCAACCAGGCGGGGAGAATACATTACCTCCTGGCAGCTACTACGCGCATCAAACATAATTGACATCTTCTTAATTATTAGGTTAAGAGTAAATGAGAGCCACAGTCATTTGGTCAAGATCTTGAAGGGTGTCTAATGAGTCATCTCCATCTCCTGAAAGGATGAAAAAAAGAGTTTCTAAACCTTCTTCAAGTTGTCTTTGACCATTTCTGCAAAGACGTACGCCACGGTGGCAAAAACTGTGGCAAACAAGGTGTCAATAAATTGTATAATAAATTCCATGGACGGGGTTGACATTATATACTGTTTATTAGAGTTTTGAGAATCATATGTTGATCTTTTCAAATACTTGATAGGAGAAACAACGTCTTCGAGAACTGCCACAATTATGCATGCCATTATGTGCCTGTATCTTATCTTGGGTCCAGTACATTGATACCACTCCTCCTGGAATAAGGGAACAACTTATATAAGATGGCTTATCTGTGTCTTAGAAGCTGTCATCTATTCGTTTGCAAGGCAGCTAGTTGACCAATATGTGGACACCTCCATCATTGCTGCTACAACATCTCGATGACCAAGCAGGGAATATCTCTACCAAAATCAGGGAGCAAGCTAAAAGCATTATTAGTCAGTAACCTCTTTGACTTAGCGTAATCCTTCACTTAATTTATTAGAAAGGGTCTTTCTAGCCTTGAAGGGTCATTCATATATCCCTGAAGGAATGAGTTTGTACCATTACCCAAGAGGAAGAGATTTAGCATGTCATTCTTCACATCACCAGGCATCTTTTTAAAGACTCTTTAAAGTGAACCACTCTGGTGTCAATATCTTGCACTCGTTCAAGTCTCAACGGAACATCTTGTCCTTAGACCTGCTATGTTCATGGCTTGGATCAAGACCATTCCAAAGAGAGCTGACTGTATAATGGTATTTCTAGTTTAATACTCCCTGATTTTGGTGGAATGATTCAATGATTATCGTCGAGAACACATACAGACAACCCATGTATTATTCCAGGAAGAGTGGTATCCCTCTACAGGACCCACATGTACATGTAGTATACACAAGCATGATTATGGCAGTTCGCTTCAAAGAAGACATTGGCTATTTTCCTATCATGAATGTGAACAGATCAACATGGTTCTCACAGTTCCACTGAACAGTAAGCACAGAGTCAACCATGTCCACTGGATTTACACCATGTTTGTCACACTAGTGTCTTTTCAGAAACGATCAAAGACAACCATGAAGGAGTTATAGAGACTTTCTTCCCTTCTTTTAGGAGATGGAGATGACTCGACATCCTTCAAGATCTTGACCAATATTATTGTTAGTAGCTTTCATTTGCCTCTTCACATTACAAGAAGACTTCAACATTTTTATAACGAACGATAAGTATTCAGGAGGACATGACTTCTCCCCGCCTAGTTGAAATGTTTTCCTGATAGAAAGGCATTGAAGACCTTGGAATGTCACTCTTACTGACCCTACCCATGACACTTCGGCCATTTTGGCCAATTTTGGTCCAAAATGACCTTTGGTCACTTGTGGCAAGGATATTTTATTATCTATAATTTGCGGATAAATGGGATTTCAAACTTATCTATTAAAATGGCCGATTCTAAGAAAAATAGTGTGACCTTGCATTAAAGGTCATTTGGTCAATTTCGGCCAAAATTGACATTTTTATCATTTTTAGACCAAAATTAGACCAAAAGACCATCAGAGTCATCCAAGTTATGGCTTACCACCTCAAAACCATTTTAAAAAAACTTCTTGGTCTAAAAGAATACTCCCATACCATTTTTTCTTAAATTTCGACACCTGGTCATTTAGGCCAGTTTGACCGAATGACCATTTTGCAGTTTTGTGCAGGATTTTGCTATTCAGCCTATGTAATACACATGTTTTAGTGATAGGCCTACATGTATACAATAGATGTATTTCCTTCGTTCAACTCACTTGACTTGAGTGACTTGAGTGGAGAAGTGGGAACAATTGATGCTGATTTCAAAAATAGAGGTCTTATTCAACCTACCCATAAGGTACTGGTCACTTATATCACTTATGGCCGAAGGTGACCATTGCCCGAATGAAAAAAATATAATACAATTTATAGCGCTAAAACATAGTTGACTGTTCTCTAAGCACTTTACAGACATTTTTATCTTCCCGTCATCAGAAACAATTTCCCTGCACAAAATATGTGCACATTCTCCACTCTCTACTTTAATGCCGACCATGAACATTAATAATTCCTTTCCATTTTCCCATATTCCGCACCGCAATATGTGCACATTCTCCACTCCCTACTTTAATGCCGCCATAATAAATAACAAAAAATGTTTGATATTGTTTCACAACAAAAGGAGCAAACAAGTGTGAGAATACTCAAATTCTGTCGTATCTAAAATGTGATTTAATCATTGTATGTCCACCGGGAGGTATTACCATGGACCCGCGCGACCATTCCATATGCAAATGGTCAGTGTGGGTCACGGTTAAAAATAAACAACCGCCCAAAGTTTGAAATGAAATTAGTGTCCTGATGCAGAGTCCAGTTAACCAACATAACCAAGTCTTCAATGCCTTTCTATCAGGAAAACATTTCAACTAGCGGAGAAGTCATGCTCCTCCTGAATACATTTCGTTCGTATAAAATGTGAAGTTCTTAGTAATGGAAGAGTCAAAGAAAGCTATAAAGAAAAATGATTCAAGATCTGAAGGATGTCGAGCATCCCATCTCCTAAAAAAGGAAGAAAGTCTCTTAAACTCCTTCATGGTGGCTTTGATCCGTATCTGAAAAACACTAGTGACAAACATGCTATCCAGGAGGACATGGTTGATCTTACTGACCAGTGGAACTGTGAGAACCATGTGACTGTTCACATTCATGATAGGAAAATAGCCAATGTCTTCTTTGAACGAACTGCCATAATCATGCTTGTTATACACATGGACATTTGGGTCCTGTAGAGGCACCACTCTTCCGGGAACAAACATGCTGTATCTTACCATAATCATTGAACATTCCACCAAAATCAGGGGAATTAAACTAGAAATACCATATACAGTCAGCTCTCTTAATGGCTTGATCCAAGCCATGAACATAGCAGGTCTAAGACAAGATGTTCCCCTGAGACTTGAACGAGTGCAAGATATTGACACCAGAGTCACTTTAAAGAGCTTAAAAAAGATGCCCGGGGGATGTGAAAGAATGACATGCTAAATCTCTTCCTCTTGGGTAATGGGACAAACCACCTTCAGGGATATATGAACGGACCCTTCAAGCTAGAAAGACCCTTTCTAATAAAAGTGAAGGATTACGCTAAGTCAAAGAGAGTACTGACAATAATGCTTTAGCTAGGCTCCTGATGAAAGATATTCCCTGCTTGGTCATCGAATGTGTAGCAGCAATGATGGAGGAGTCCACATATGTGGCACCTAGCTGCCTTGCAAACGAATAGATACAGCTTCTAAGACACAGATAAGCCATCTTATTAATTAGTTGTCCCTATTCCAGGAGGAGGGTACGAATGTACTGGACCAAAGACGATAGGATACAGCACTATAGGCATGCATAATTGTGGCAGTTCTCGAAGACGTTGTTTCTCCTATCAAGTATTTGAAAAGATCAACAATGATCTCAAACTCTAAAAACAGTATATAATGTCAACCCGCCATGGAATTTATTATACAATTTATTGACACCGTTGTTTGCCACAGTTTTGCCACCGTGGCGACTCTTGCAGAAATGGTCCAAAGGACAACTTGAGAAGGTTAGAAACTCTTTTTTTCATCCTTCTCAGAGAGTGGAGATGACTCATTAGACACCACTTCAAGCTGACCAAAATGACTGTGGGCTCTCATTTACTCTAACCTAATAATAAGAAGATGTACAATTATGTTTGATGCGCGTAGTATGCTGCCAGGAGGGTAATGTATTCTCCCCGCCTGGTTGAAATGCTTTCCTGAGAGGAAGCATTGCTGGACCTTGGTTAAGAGACACTCGCTCATGACACATGTACAAGCAACCTAAAAACGGGCTTTGCTATAATAGACAGTCATTGAAAGTCGTTGAAAATACATTTTCACCGCATTCTTCTTCAATTGCGATATTCCAAACGTCGTCAGATAAGGACATGTGTAAATACATGTATAATAAAAAATCAACTATAAGAATTCATGTTGCTATGAGAATCACACTATTGGCTCATTTGAATTAGAATGATCAGCTCGGAATTACCTACTCTTGTGTTCTGCTTATAACAGCATGACGATAATATAATTGTTATTCTTAGTATATTCAATACAATATACGCGTTATGACCGATTGAAATCTATAGCTATAGAATTTTTAAAACTGACATAAAAATTAGTGACTGAAATAGACTTAAGTTTAAACGGAACATATCCACAACACATAACTCAATACAAACGGTTAGACTAAAATAGAAATACTTGACCACTGACGTGACCTATTACCACAATGAATCACATAAAAAATGGGATCGCCATGGAAGAATTAAGTACCCGCCAAGAAGACAGTTTCATCACACAATAATACGACAATATCAGATATCGTCACGTTGTCATGCTATGTGATGAAACAAATACAAACATGCTTAAAGTAATTCATGGCCACATCTAGTATGCAGACAATGTGCACATGGCGGGAAATCTGTTCTTGATACCGGAGATAAAACTGTCAAAAAGAAAACATCCACAACTATTTTCGCAACTATAAATAATACATTTACACGTCACAACACTCAAATAAACTAAAGACCACCTATACCTAACTTATGAATCAATCAATTGTCCCACTCTCCACCTACAATCACCCAAAGCAAGTAGATGAACAAAAGAAAATACATGCACATAGTTATACATGCAGCCAAACCTAAAAACAGTGTATTACATAGGCCTGAATAGCAATCCGGCAAACTGCAAAAATGGCACTTCGGTCAAACTGCCTATCCAGCTGTCGAAATATTTAAGAAAGATGAGATGGATACTTTAAGACCCAAGAAGGTTTTTTTAAAATGTGGGGGCGGTGTAAAGCCATAACTGGAATGACCGCATGTCATTTTGTTATATTGCGTCAAAAGTATAAAAATGTCAAATTTGGCCGAAATTGACCAAAATGACCCCTTTAATGACCCACAGAGTCAATCCAAACTACTTTTCTAGAATCAGCGCCACATTTTTACATCAAATAAGTTTAGAAAAATCCACTTATCGGCAAAAATATAGAAATTAAAATACCCTTGACCACAAGTGACCAAAATGGTCATTTTTTGACTAAAATGGCCAAAATGGCCGAAGTGTCATGGGTAAGGTCAGTAAGAGTGACATTTTTGGAATCAGCGCAAAATTTTACTCTAGATAAGACCTTCAAACTTCCCCAGCAAAATGCTTTAAGTGGTACCCAACAAACACACATTATTATGAAAAGATTTCACACCTTAATGATTTTTTCCCCGACTGCTACCATTTTTTTTTACACACAGACTGTATATTTGAGCATACTCTTTCTTCTCGTTGACGCCTCCCCTGCGTATTTCTCTCTATCTCCTCTTTCTCCTCTTCCTTGTTACGTAATTCTCTTCGTTATGCGGGCGGTCACAACTCGGTCGTAGGCTACGGGGCACGTGCCATCGACGTGCCTGCGTTGCATGTGCAATACACGCACAGGCCCTAATTCAACTTCTTGCGATTTCCTGCAAATTCTATAAGTATAGGTATTGTAAAAACCGTGCGACGTCGTACATGCATTGACCTGCGGAGTACCTCCGCTGCACGAATTTTCTACGAAATCCATCGTAGGGAGTTGCACCGTCGAAGGTACGGCGAGTTGTGACCGCCGCATATTCTCTACTTTGTTGCGTTCCTTCTTTTCTTCGCGCATCTCGGCGCTTCCTTGTTTCCATGACTCACGACGCTTAATATTATATTGAATTTGTTGTTGAATAAATTCATTTACCTGAAAAGCCGTATGGCGAAATATCGGTAAATCTTAGACTAACGTGGAGTTTTTCTTTTATTTGTTGTATGTCTTCTTTATATATTGTTATCGTTGTTCGAACAATTAATGAGATTCGAGTCCTTCTTCAAGATTTGTCCACTCAGATGCCTAATTGGTGTTACTTTAAAATTCTAGTCTAATTTCTTCAATGGTTCAAATATATACTCAGTTAATTCTCTTTTGTCTAATGACTGTGTGGTATAATTGAATTCTTAAATTGTCTAGTTCATTATTGTTCCAATTTACAAATAAATATTTAGTTCATTAAAAAGTTTGCTACGAATGGCCAAGAGGTATAAGACCAAGCGTGTACATTAAACGAAATTGGCCCTTGAGAAATGGGAATCATGACAAAATGTTAGTTAGGCCAAGGGGCAATAAGACCAAAATGTAAATAGGCGAACTATTTGGAAGACGAAATTGAATTAAACCAATAGTGAAGGTGGGTTTAGACCAAGTGACAATTTACCAATAAGAACGGAATGTAAGTAGACATACATGTAAGTAAAAATCCAAAAGTGGTGAAAAAAGAATGTTAAAGAAAAAGACAAACACACACCTCTTGATATTTGAAATAACAGCAAACCCGCTGAATTTTATACAAAATATAAGCAAAATGCATTGCTACTTTACCTTGAACTATGCTAGCAAATGAAAACTTGAAAATGCAAATTAATTCTCTATAATGCACGCGGTCACAAACACGTCTTAGTCTACGGGACACGTGCATGCAACGTATGGCCTGCGTTGCATGCACGAGGCATTTAGCCGTGTAGTCCAATCTTTGCGACTCGTACGTTTCTGTACAGAAGGTATTGCACAATCTCCTACGGGTCAACCTGCAACGTGCGTGTCAAAAGAAAAGTACGGGCGACGTAGAAATTGTCTACCGATTCCGTCGCATAGAGTTGCACAACGTGTTGTGGCCACCGCACAAGTTGTCATGGTTATACATGTATATGGCTGTTTAAACACTTAATCGTCTCATGGTGTATACCTCGCATAAATAAGTCTCGTCATATGTATCATGATAGTGGCACAATTTAAGTTAATGAACAAAAAATAAGCAATACACTCATTATTATCTTCATGATAGAATAGAAAAGCCAACCTTAAATTATAACAATAACACATACTATCAAATATCGAGGGAACATTGAAATAACGAATCGTACATCATAAAGAATCCGTTTAAATTCATCTATAGAACGAATGCACGTTTACATATAACAGAACTGTTGTTTAAACGAAAACGTTACGAGAGTTTTATAGCCTAAACAAGACCTGTTTAAGCCTCGCAACAGGTTTTTAAAACAGCTTTTTGTTATAAACAGGCTGACAAATGTCACGTGATAGTCATGAGCCGAAGACATCACTCGTTAAATGCAAGGTAGATCGGCGCAACATTTCAATAATGCAAAGGACATATGCCTCACACATTATAAGTGTATTATCTAATGTGTTGGCCAGTGGATAGAGCTCGCCGCTGTGAATCAAAACGGTCGGAGTTCGATACCCGCGCGGCTAACCAAAAGTCAGCTTATTTTGGAGAGAAGCGTGGAACAATACGTTATGAAACTAAACAGTTGAAACTTTAAACAACAAAGATGTAACAGTTTAAAACTACTGGTCGAATCCGGTTACACCGCAGTTTTGAAGATATTATCAACGACACTTGTTTAATTTTCAAGCACGCTGGTGGTCATTATTGCAAGGCTTAAATATAACGGAATAATGATTATATATGTATCATTCCTATTCGATTTCATTGACAGCACTTCAGGGTCACACGAAAAAATAAAATATAGCAAAGATCAGACATACCGACCAAGTAAAGATAACGATTAGACAAACAAATACAATTCAAATCAGCTCAAAGTAACTAGCGGCGGGGTTACAAGCGTCGAGGCTACGGGCACGGTGACATCAGTGTCTTCGCAGGCAATGCACGTCACGGTGTGGCAATTTTTGCATCCCCGTAAGCTAAGGAACTTCTGACGAAGTCTAACCACTGAACAACGGTGCGGCGAGGTCGCATTGCACGATTTTTCAACGAATCGCGCTATCAGAGTGAGTAGTTAGCGAGACGTCGCCAATCGGTAAGGCTATGCGAGCTCTCAGATGCACGAGCCGCAGTTGCAGGAGGGTATACAGAGAGCAGTGTTCCCCAACGGAGAGGAGCGCATAGCAGGACGCCAACTGTAAATCCCACAACTGCACGAATGCGTTTTGCATCGTAACACACTGCAAAAGACTATCTACGTTACTACGTGACACAACATATAGCGGCATCGAACTCCCCCCCCCCTCATGCAGACTATAGCTTGTTTTTTTTTTTTTATTTTTTTTTTAGTGAATGTGCTCAATTAGAAGTGGAACTAATAAAGGCGACACTAGCGCCAACTGCTTGCAGTCGAAGCAGTTTATGCGCAGTTTTGTGCACGCTCTCACGAGCAGACGACATCTACGTTGCGTTGATCGTCCGTTGGTCCACAAAAATTATTTTCTTTTCTGCGGAATCCCCAACGGATGCCTAACCGTCATCAGACATTAAGTGGAATATGAATTTCGTTCACCCGTTAAAAAAGAGAATACATGAAATGAGATCCAAAATAGAAGCAGAATAAGGATAAAAACCAGCACAAACATCTATACGTAAGGGCTTGTTTGGAGCTCCCCAGCATGGGTAGCGCCATAACGGCATGGCAAAAAAAAGGCCATTTAACCATTTTGTTTGTATAGGTGGTTGTCATACAAAAAGAATACGTCCAGCAACGGTGATGTTTTCGACTCGCCGACGCTGGCACCAGCGCAGATCCACAAATCGAATCGTAATCATTTCGGGGGCCCAATGTCGGGACCAAAAATCGCCTATTATATTTACGGGCCCGTAGATGCTACAGTCACAACTGACAAACTACGTTGTAATACCTCCGGTTGCGTCCAAATAATTTCATGCTTCTATCATTCTTATGTTTCTTATGTTCGAGACGAATAAGTATTTCCACTGCGAATAGCGAAGAGCATGGGACCCAGAAAAAATAATTTGACCATCGGGACGTAACCACGTAATTCTGGACACATGAGCCATTAGTTAATTACTCACGTCTGTCCCTACTGGGCACCTATCAGCATAGATGTGCTCGCATCACTTGCCGAGATTTGCATGCACTGACAAATGACTGTTATTCTAGCATAACAAAGGTTATCCTTTGGACATCTGATCCCAAGCGAAATGTTGGCAGACAACAAAATTAAATAGATTTCCATGAATCGTTCTTCCGGACGCTAAATCAATTTCCCCAATCCTTTTTGGAATGCACATGCCAAATCAGAAGTCATGTCGCTCAAAAAGTCGCGCGCGGGACGTTAGTCATTAATAGCTTTCCTTTCACAAGAAGTCGTGATTCACATCAATACATATTCATATAAGTCAAATCATCGCTTCTGAATCGATATATCACTGGAGATAAAGATTGGTTTATTCGTCTAACATAATTCGGCTTGGTCCAGTAAATGTTCGTATCTCAATATCATGCTAACCGGAGAAACCTTGGGGCACCTTGAAGTAGATCACAGCGTAACCAACCCACCTGCGATAGAACAGCTCCTTGCTACTGAACCCTATGACGATCCTGCTAAGCACAACAAGGTGTGGCTCTCTCGAGGTTCTTTGTCGTTCATGGTTCTTCGTAGCTTCAGAAATGGTCGTTTCTCCGTTTGCTGGCGTGAGGGACACTCGAATCACTGTGTCTTGGCTCTTTGTTGTCGCATTGAATTCAGCGGTTCTGGATCTCGTCTGTGCGCTTGGACGGAGTTACTCGTGATTGCTAGTGGTTCATGAGTCAGAAGTTTCCGAGGAGCTGAATGTTGGTCGCTGGATCGGGGTTCCGAGCTGATGTCGTCGCTGGACAGGTCTGCAGACTGATGTTGGCGGCGGGATCAAGGTTTCTGAGGCTGATTAGTCGTTCGGGCTGGATCAGGGTACTATCATGATTCGCGTGCGGATTCAGGTTGTGGCTGACGTTGGTAGCTGACAAGGCCCTGGAAGGTTGATGGGCGACATTGGAATGAGATTCTGAGCTGACGTGGGATTGGATTCTGGAGTGATGTGTCGCTGGATAGGCCTGATGGAGCTTATGATAGGCTAACAGTCAGACACACCATTCAAAATATTACAAATCTCAGTCACTACATACGTAGTTCAGCAGCAGCAATACCTGAAAGTGACAAGAATTGCCAGCAGATAGATCCGATCGAAGAGGCCATGTCCTATATAAAGAAAAAAAAAAGAGGATAAAATAATAACAACAATTATTATAGTATAAAATCATGAAAATACTGTAAGTACTTCCTCATGAATTTAAAGGACCAATAGAACAGTTTAACACCATAAATCAAATGTATGCATCTTTTCTGGCGAACATAGAACAACGTTTTCCAAAAAAACCTGTAATAACAAGAATGAACTACAAACAATCATGGCAAAAGCTCAGGCAAACTTTCATGGTGTTGTTTTAAAAAAAAGTATGCATTAAGAACTGAATATTGTTTATGTAAACGCGTCGATACTATAGCATGACTATAGGTTTAGAGGGCCTTAGAGAGGCGGTTTCTCCCTTAAGAAGGGTAATAGTCCGGACGCCAAAATAGAGATGTTTTTATTCACAAAGAACAGTACAGATTTGTGAGAAAGTTTGAAGAAAATCGGACTATACAAATAAAGAAATACTATTATATTTCTTTACCGATGCAAAAACAGAAATGACTGAAGGACACTCTAGCAAAAAGTGGGCTCAAGCAGCTGTGATATCAAAAGGCCTAGCTTGCCACATAGTTCTATAATTTTTTAATTTCATTAATGTTTCACTGTGATTTGGTCAAGATAAATTCATTCCTTCCCATATTTCTGTGAATTGATGGAGCATGTTATTGCACTATGCATTATGCATTTTTATTATGCGTTATCTGAGAATAAAGTGATATTTGTTTGTGAATTTTTTCAAATATCCATGGTGATCAGGCCAGAGTGGGCATGCTATAGCTATCGATGACGATAGGTTTTTGATGTTTCTAAATAAGACTGCAGGAGAGTACGCTATAGAATGGAACCTACTTAGTCTAAAACATGCTTGTTTTTGTATTATAGATGGGGATGCTGATTAACAAATTATAGGATTTCCAGTCATTTCGGAAGTTCGCCACTCCATTTTTAATTCGGTTTCATTCAAATTAGACGATTTTGCTGCAATCGAATTTCCGGAGGTACAATCCTTTTGCAGCAATCAATGTTTTTTTACTTGTTCGATTCCGATTCTAAGTGCGCTGTATTCGTAAATAATTTCAAATTTAGCAGAAGAACCGTAATATATTCGCAATACAAGCCATAAGCAGTAATTCAAAATTCAACTCCCAGAATTAACTTACATAGTATATTTTAGCCAATTTAATAAAGGCTTTAATTCTATACTCATGAATTTCTTTGTTGTCATAGGTTTTTTTTTTTTCACACTTTGCAAATTGGCTAATGTACAATGAATTGTGATGAGTTAGTACCTTATAAAAAAAAAGTACATACTTAGTATGAACACTTATTTCTTTGTTGTCAATTCTTTTGAAGTTTCACTGAGTTTTTTTTTTTTTTTTTTTTTTAATTTCATGTAACAATAGCATAATACAGGTCAACACACAGAATTGATCACGCTAATCGCCCAAGCCCCCTCCCCCCCCCCCCCACCAGCCCAAAAAGAGAAAAAGTAAAAGAAAAAAAAATCAGAGAAAAGAACAAAAGAAGAAAAAAAGAAAAAACAAAAACAAAACAGCACCAAAT
This sequence comes from Paracentrotus lividus, assembly GCA_940671915.1. Classification (NCBI taxonomy): domain Eukaryota; kingdom Metazoa; phylum Echinodermata; class Echinoidea; order Camarodonta; family Echinidae; genus Paracentrotus; species Paracentrotus lividus. The sequence goes on from CALNVZ010003428.1 coordinate 36,584,329, forward strand.
TAACCTTAAACAAGGCCCAAATCGACCTAACCAACCGCCCATAATGACCTAAACTAAGGCACGCGACTAAATAGGCGCCAATCGATTTAAATTAGGCAACCAACGACTTAATTATCGGCGCCAAATGAGCTTAAACTAGGGCCCAAATGCCTAAGCTAAGCGCCAAATGACCTAAATTAGTGCCAATGGCGCCAATCATTCTTAAAGGGACCCAAATCCTTACTAGGCGCAAAAATCGACCTAAACAAAGGGCCGCAAATTGACGACTGGCCAACCGACTACGGAGCCCCAAACGGGAATTAAAAACCAGCCATATAGAACTAACATACCTAAAACAAAGCTAAAAAAAAACAAAAATTAAAATTCATATGAAATCACAACTCACAGAAAAACGAAAAACTAAATCAAAAACGAAAACTATTCAATTATCAAAAACGATCAAACGTCAATAAAAGAATCCATTAAAATACGAAAACCATATAAAACGATTGCCAAATGTCATACCCACAAAAAACCGATGTCAAACCAATTCCCACGCGCTGGCACCACCGAATTTCAAGATTGCTTAGAACGGAATTTAATAAGATTTAAAACCAAAGCAACAAACTTCAATAGAATCGGAATGCGAATGACGCTGTCGAAAAATGGAATTGAATGAACTGATACAAATGAGTGACGACTCCGAAACTGACTGGGAAATCCTATATAGAGATGCAATAGCATATCGCATCAATATAAGGCTTAGTACGAAAAAGTTTTAGCATTAAATGATATTATCATAAAACAATAAGAAAATTGCATGAAGTTTAACCACGACTCACAGCTGTTGCCAATGGTTAGTGAATCAGTTTTGCATCGTAAGAAATTAATAATTTTTTTAGTAGTCCGATTTTGATAAGAACAACTAATTTCTGGACTCGCCCTTTAAGGATTGACACAAATGCAAAGTTGTGAGCATAGTTTTTTTTTACTTATTTTTTATTTTTTTAATCAAGTCAAGATCATATGATGGGTAACTTCCAGATCCTAACTCATAAAATGCCGAAAAAAAAAAAAAAAAATGAACTTCTATGAATACGTTACAAACAGAGATTTTAACATAAATGTGGCCACAATCTTGAGCAGTAATGTTCGATTTATCATTTTTTTTTTTTCAGAATCCAGTAAAACGCGTAGAACATAGCCACGTAGAAAGATTGTGTACATTTGCTACCTATTGAACCACTATTTAAAGATAGTGTCATCCTATTTTTCGAACCTCGAAAAATATACCGTACGGTGCGAAACCGTTGACGCTCCCTGCTGGAAGAACACATCATCACATTGTGAACACAGTGTGAAAACATAGTTCACACTGTTAACACAGTGTGAAAAACACTATCCCACACGTGAAAACGTGATTTCACAGTGTGGACACCACCACAATGTGAAAAAACACACATTGTTCACAAGGAAAATCGATTTCACAGTGTAATATACCAGCTCACAAGAATTATTTCAACAGTACCACAAGAAAACCCCAACAAATGAATCTCCCATCAGCTCACAAAAAGCACCACCCCTAATCGCAGCTGCAATACAATCTTATTAAAACATAAAGTTGATCGAATCTAAAGACCATGCATAGTTCGCAATGTAAAAAAACCTACAACTACTTACACCTTAACGTCACTGTTTACACCATTTCACACAATTTAAACGACAGAATTAAACCCATTACAACCACCGGTTAGAAAAAAAAAATACGAAATTTTTTTTTTTTTTTGTTGGTCTTTTTTTCAAACATGGCTACGTACACTTAAAAATATGTTCACAAATATGACAATATTAACCTATAGTATTAAACATAATAAAATGTTTATAAACATAATCAGGAAGGGAATTATTTTGTGTTCACATTCAAACAGTAATCATTTTGATACTTAAACCGATGTAATATTGTGACTAAACATAAAAAATAAATGCAGTTAACCACACTATTAATGATTGTCAAGGTCAATAAGTGAAAGGAACACTTATGCAAAATATTTGCCCAATATTTCGCCGTTAAGACCTATCCATGCCTTGAACAGAATGAACCATTCTCATTAAAGAGGTTAACCATGTAACCATGAACAAAAGAATGTTCTCTCTCAATATAAATTAACTCCAAGGAATACCATCCGCATATCCCCCATTATCCGACACGTACATAACTGCATTTCCACACAAAAAAATGAGGCAAACTATCTCAAATGATATAATTAAACCTACTAAACCCCGATATACAAGCAAAGGAAACAA
>CALNVZ010003428.1:36604525-36616214 GCA_940671915.1 Paracentrotus lividus
TGATCATGTCCAACCTCTACTCGAGCGACGCGGCAAGTCACCCAGGCTACCAGGGCTGAAGGCCAAAGGCGGCTGGGGTAGGCAATCGTCCATCCGGTGCGGCACCTGACGTCGTAAAAAAGAGGCCCGGGGGGGGGGGGCCCCAGGAAGATTGGATTTAAGGGTCAAAGGCGCGACGAATGCAAGTCCCCAGGCTACCAGGGCTGAGGGAACTAAGCGGGGCTGGGTAGGTCAAATCTCATCCGGTTGCGGGCACCTGAACGACGAAAGAGGCCCGGGGTAGGGGGCCCAGGAAGAATTGATTTAAGGGGTCAAGGCGCGACAATCAAAGTCACCCAGGTACCAGGGCTGAAGGCCTAGGCGCTGGGTAGGTCAAATCGTCAACTGTGCGGGCACCTGAACGATCGAAAAAAGAGCCCGGGGGGGGGGGCCCAGGAAGATGGATTAAGGGTCCAAAGGCGCGACGATGCGAAGTCACGCAGCCTAAACCAAGGCTGAAGCCTAGGCGGCTGGGGTAGGTCTAAATCGTGCAACCGGTGCGGGCACCTAGAAGACAACAAAAAGAGGGCCCGGGGGGGGGGGTGGCCAGGAAAGATTGATTTAAGGGGTTCAAAGCGCGCGAATGCAAGTCACCCAGGCTACCAGGGCTGAAGCCTAGGCGGCTGGGGTAGGTCAAATCGTCAATCGATGCGGGCACCTGAACGACGAAAATAGAGCCCGGGGGGGGGGGTGGCACAGGAAGATGGATTTAAGGGTCAAAGGCGCGACGAATGAAGTCACCCAGGCTAACCAGGGCTGAAGTCCTAGCTCGGTCTGGGGTAGGTCAATTGGTCACAACCGGTGCGGGCAGCTGAAACGACGTAAAGAAAAGAGGCCCGGGGAGGGGGGGCCCAGGAATTGGATTTAAATGGTCAAAAGGCGGCGACGAATGCAAGTCCAATCCCAGACGCTACCAGGGCTGAAGGCCATAGGAGGGACTGGGGATAAGGTCGCAACCGTCAACCGGTGCGAGGCACCTGAACCGACGAAAAAAGAGCCCCGGGGGGGGGGGGCACAGGAAGATTCGGACTTTAAGGGTCAAAAGGCGGACGAATTGCAAGTCCACCACCAGGCTACCAAGGGCCTGAAGTCCTAGGCGGCTGGGGTAGGTCAAATCGTCACCGGTGCCGGGCACCTGAACGATGAAGAAAAGAGGGCACCGCGGGGGGGGGGGGGGGCCAGAAGATTGGATTTAAAAGGGTCAAAGGCGCGACGAATGCAAGTCACCCAGGCTACTAAGGGCTGAAGCCTAGGCCGGCTGTGTAAGTGTCAATAATCGTCTATTATCGGTGCGGCACCTGAACGAGAAAAGGGCCGGGGGGGGGGGGGGGGTCCAGGAAAGATTGGATTTAAGGGCAAAGCGCGACGAATGCAAGTCACCCCAGGCTACCAGGCTGAAGTCTAGGCGGCTGGGGTAGGTCAAATCGTCAATCGGTCGGGCAACCTGAACGATGAAAAAAGAGGCACGGGGGGGGGGGTCCAGGAGATTGGATTTAAGGGTCAAAGCGCGACGAATGGCAAGTCACCCAGGCTGCAAAGGCTGAAGGCCTAGGCGCTGGGGTAGTCAACGTCAATCGTGCGGGCACCTGAACGACGAAAAAAAGGCCCGGGGGGGGGGGGTAAGAAGATTGATTTAAAGGGTTCAAAGGCGCGAACGAAGCAAGTCACCCAGGCTACCAGGGCTGAGCCTAGGCGGCTGGGTAGCAAAAAAATCCCCGGTTCCCCCCAAAATGGGGGGTAGCGAGCACATCATGAACGACGAATAAAAGAGGCCCCGAGGGGGGGTCCAGAAAAGATTGGATTTAAGGGTCAAAAGCCGCGACGAAATGCAAGTCACCCAGCTACCAGGGCTGAAGCCTAGGCGGCTGGGGTTAGGTCAAAATCGCACTGAAACGACGAAAAAAGATGCCCGGGGGGGGGGCCAGGAAATTGGATTTAAAGGGGTCAAAGGCGCGACGAATGCAAGTCACCAGGCTACCAGGGCGAAAGGCCTAGGCGGCTGGGTAGGTTCAAATTGCAACCGATGCGGGCACCTGAAACGACAAAAAAAGAGGGCCGGCGGGGGGGGGGGTCCAGGAAGATTGATTTAAGGGGTCAAAGCGCACGAATGCAAGTCACCCAAGGCTACCAGGCTGAAGCCTAGGCAGCTGGGGTAGGTTCAAATCGTCAATCGGTGCGGGCACCTAAACGATGAAAAAGAAGGCCGGGAGGGGGGGGTCCAGGAAGATTGATTTAAGCGGTCAAAGGCGCGACGAAGGCAAAGTTCACCCAGGCACCAGGCTGAAAGTCCTAGAGGCTGGGTAGGCTCAAATCGTCAATTGGTGCGAGCACCTGAACGACGGAAAAAAGAGGCCCAGAGGGGGGCGGGGGGGGGGGGGGGGGGGGGGGGGGGGGGTGTGTGGCGGGGGGGGGGGGGGGGGGTGGGGAAGGGGGGGGGGGGGCGGGGGGGGGGGGGGTCCAAAGGATGGATTTAAGGGTCAAAGGCGCGAACGAATGCAAGTCTACCCAGGCTAAACCAGGGCTGGAAGGCCTAGGCGGCTTGGGGTAGGTCAAATCGTCATATCGGTGGGGCACCTGAACGACGAAAAAAGAGGCCCAGGGGAGGGGGGGGTCCAGAAGAATTGAATTTAAGTGGGTCAAAGGCGCGAACGAATGCAAGTCAACCCAGGCTACCAAGGGCTGAAGGCCTAGGCTGGCTGGGTAGGTCAAATCGCAATCGGTGGAGCACCTGAAACAGACGAAAAAAAGGCCCCGGGGAGGGGGGTCCAGGAAATATTGAATTTAAGGGGTCAAAGGCGCGATCGAATTCAAGTCACCCAGGCTACCAGGGCTGAGGCCCTAGGCGGCTGGGGTAGGTCAAATCGTCAACCCGGGTGCGGGCACCTGAACGAACGAAAAAGAGCGGGGGGGGGGGTCCAGGAAGAATTGGATTTAAGGGGTCAAAGGTGGAACGAATGCAAGTCACCCAGGCTACCAGGGCGAAGCCCTAGGGGCTGGGGTAGTCAAATCGGCACCTGAACGACGAAAAACGGGGCCCGGGGGGGGGGGGTTCAGGAAGATTGATTTAAGGATCAAAAGGCGCGAAAGAATGTAAGTCACCCAGGCTAGCCAGGGCTGAAGCCTAGCGGCTGGGGTTAGGTTAAAATTGCATCCGATGCGGGCACCTTGAAACAAAAAAAGAGGCCCGGGGGGGGGGGGTGGGGGGGGGTCAAGAAGATTGGATTTAAGGGGTCAAAGCGCGACGAATTGCAAGTCACCCAGGCCACCAGGGCTGAAGGCCTAGGCGGCTGCGGGTAAGGTCAAATCGTCACACGGTTGCGGCAACCTGAACGACGAAAAAAGAGGCCTGGGGGGGGGTCGCAGGAAGATTGGAATTTAAGGGGTCAAAAGCGCGACGAATGCAAGTCACCCAGGCTACCAGGGCTGAGGCCTAGTAGGCTGGCGTAGGTCAAATCGTCAAATCGTGCGGGCACCTGAACGACGAAAAAAAGAGGCCCAGGGGGGGGGGAGGCACAAGGAAAGATTGGATTAATGGGTCAAAGGCGCGACGAATGCAAGTCACCCAGGCTACCAGGGCTGAGGGCCTAAGCGGCTGGGTAGGTCGATATCGTCACAATCGTGGGGGCACCTGTAAACGACGAAAAAAAGAGGCCCCGAGGGGGGGGGGGTCCAGGAAGATTGGATTAAGGGGTCAAGGCCGCGACAATTCAAGTCACCTAGGCTACCTAGGGCCTGAGGCCTAGGCGGCTGGGGTAGGTCAAATCGGCACCTGAACGACGAAAAAAACGAGGGCCGGGGGGGGGGGGGGGTCCAGAGATTGGATTTAAGGGATCAAAGGCGCGACATGTAAAGTCCCCAGGCTACCCGGGCTGAGCCTAGGCGGCTGGGGTAGGTCAAAATCGTCAATCGGTGGGGCACCTGAACGACGAATAAAAGAGGCCCGGGGGGGGGGGTCCAGGAAGATTGGATTTAAGGGGTCTAAAGGCTCGACGAATGCAAGTCACCAGGCGACCATGGGCTGAAAGGCCTAGGCGGCTGGGGTAAAGGTCAAAATCGTCAATCGGTGCGTGCACCTGAACGACGAAAAAAGAGGCCGGGGGGGCGGGGGGGGGGAGGGGGAGGGGGGGGGGGGGGGGGGTACCACAGAAGATTGGATTTAAGGGGTCAAAAGCGCGAACGAATGCAAGTCAACAGGCTACAGGCTGAAGGCCTAGAGGGGCTAGGCGTAGTCAAATCGTCAATCGGTGGGCGGGCACCTGACGACGAAAAAAAGAGCCCGGGGGGCGGGGGGGTCCAGGAAGATTGGATTTAAGGGGTCAAAGGCGCGACGAATGCAAGTCACCGCCAGGCTACCAGGGCTGAAGGCCCTTGAGGGCTGGGTAGGTCAAATCGTCAATCGGTGCGGCACCTGAACGACGAAAAAGAAAGGCACGGGGGGGGGGGGGTCCAGGAAGATTGGATTTAAGGGGTCAAAGGCAGACGAAATGCAAGTCACCCAGGCTACAGGCTGAAGGCGCTAGGCGGCTGGGGTAGGTCAAAATCGTCAATCGGTGGGGGCACCGTGAACGACGAAAAAAGAGGCCCCAAGGGGGGGGGTCCAGGAAAGTTGAATTTAAGGGTCAAAGGCGCACGAAATGCAAGTCACCCAGCTATCCAGGACCTGAAGGCCCTAAGGCGGCTGGGGTAGGTCAAATGCGACTGAAATCACGAAAACGGGGCCCGTGGGGGGGGGGGGGGTTCAGGAGTTGGATTTGGGGTCAAAGGGGGACGAATGCAAGTCACCCAGGAAATAACCAGGCTGAGGGCCTAATGCGCTGGGTAGGTTCAATCGTCACCGGTGTCTAGGCACAACCTGAAACGCAGGGGTCCATGGTCCCGCGGTGGGGGGGGGGGGCCCAGGAAGATTGGATTAAGGGGTAAAGGGGCGGACGAATGCAAGTCACTCCAGGCTAAGACCAGGCTGAGGCTAAGCGGCTGGGTAGGTCGAATCGTCAACCAGGGCGGGCACCTGAACGACAAAAAGAGGCCCGTGGAGGGGGGGGGGGGGGCCCAGAGATTGGATTTAGTGGGTCAAAGCCGACGAATGCAAGTCCCCAGGCTACCAGGGCTGAAGGCCTAGCGGCTGGGTATGGTCGATCGTCAATCGGGTGCGGGGGCTTGAACCGTTGAGAACGTACGAATAAAGAGGCCCGGGGGGGGGCCCCAGGAAGATGGATTTAGGGTGGGTCAAGGCGCGACGAAGCAAGTCACGCAACTACCAGGGTGAAGGCCTAGCGGGCTGGTTAAGCGCCCATATAGGCTTACGTGTTAAATTATCGCTCTTCAAAAACACATATTCTTAAATATTGTCGATGGAAATCATTTTAATTATCACAGGAAACTCAAATTTAAATTACTTTTTGTTAAGGGACATATTGAAGTTTTTGCCAGCTCAAACAAAAATCATTAATCCTTGAACGAGACTATAACACAAAAGCCGACTGCGAGACGTGATTTAGTTGAAGTACACAATATCGGAAAAAGATCCTTAAAAATACGCCAAAGTGTCTAATCTTCAACTTAACGGTAAATTATGAAAGAGTATTACTTACGACACATATTTGTTTATTAAAAAAACAACATCCGACAATTAAATAATTTTATATGAGCATTTTCCTTCAATAAATAGTAAAAAAATCTTGCCGAGACCCTCTTCGACATTGTGGGACCAGTCATTGCCCGGCCATTTCATATCTGGTACTTGCAATTATGAAAATCATTAACCCCTGTTCCGAGTGGGCTGAGAGGTTCTCTAAACAATTTGCCCGGGGCAAGTTGGGTATTCTTTTTGGGTCCGTTTAGTCAATTTATTACTTTACTTGTTCCTGAGAAGTTCTAAAAACGACTTGGCCAGGGCAAGCTCGGTATCTTTGGCTTGCCAGACCCTTTTCGACATTTTGGAACCAGTTACTGCCCTGCCATTTTCTATCTGGTACTTGCAATTATGAAAATCAATAGTCCCTGTTCCGAGTGGGCTGAGAGGTTCTCGAAACGATTTGCCCGGTAAAGTTGGTATCCTTGGTTGCCCAGATCCTCCCTGACGTCGAGGGACAAGACCCTGCCCGGCCATTTCATATCTGGTAACGCCAGAGGGATAATTATTGAAAAAATTGAACAAGTTTGCGTTTATTTCTTATTTAGGGTGTTTAAGGTCATTATCCACACTTGCCCGGGTCGAGTCCTACATTTCTTAAATTGTCGTGTGCTATGTCCGTTGAGGCATTTTTTAAAACCCATTTTAATTTTGAATAAGTAAGCATAGGCTTCATGTGTGTTATTTCTTATTAGTGTATTTCAAGGACATTAGCCCACTTGACCGGGTTAAGACCAACATTTGTGAAATGCCCGTGTCCTACTTGGCCTTGAGGCACGTTTTGTTTCTTTGGAAAAGGTCGTTGTAAAACTTTGAATAAGTGCATGTTTTATATCATATTTCTTGGTTTCAAGGTCATTAGCCCCACTTGCCCGGGTCGAGACCATACATTTTTGAATTGCCGGTGTGCCATTTGTCCTTGAGGCTCCTTTTGTTTTTTTTTTAAAATGGCATTCTAAAATTTTGAATAAGTAACCAACGGCTTACTGTGGTGTTATTTCTTATTGACGAGTTTCAAGAACATTAGCCCCATTTGCCCGGGTCGTGACCTATATCTTTGAATTGTCCGTGTCTTAGGCCTACTTGTCCTCGAGGCACCTTTTTTTTTTTTCTTCTTTTTTTTTAAAGGTCTTCGTTAAACTTAGAATGAGTGTATGTTTTATTATATATTTTGCGAGTTTCAAGGTCATTAGCCCCACTTGCCCGGGACGAAGACATAATTTTTTTAATTGCCCGTCACCTACTTGTCCTTGCGGAACCTTTTTTTTTTGAGAAAGCGAGTCTTTTTAAAATTTTGATATAAGTAACTGAATAGTAACCAACTTCACACCGGTGTGTGTCCTCTCTTCCCTTTTGAGTGTCTTTGTTCTGGCTCTGCCCATTGAGGAAAAATTAATGAGAGGGCAGTCTTCAATATTCTGTTTTGTCAAAGCAAAACGAAAAAGGAAATCAGAAGAGGTGTTTTTTGCATTTCTTTTGATTACCAAAAACGAAATCACAACACGCTTTTTGCTTTGCGATTTTGTTTTTGTGTTTCAAAAATGAAATGGCGAAGGCAAATGCCGTTTTTCATCCTTCATGAGTGAGACAGAAAAACGAATTATCCATATGTACCTTGGTTCGTCACCCCTCCTCGAGATCCCGGCCATGGTGGGGCCAAAGTTTATAAAAACTTGCATGTAGGTGGGCTATCTTATATATAATGAATAAGCACACAAAGTTTCAGATCTCAATTAATTTTTTAGTTATCTGCATTTATGTAGTGTTGCTTCACATAAAGCAGGAACTGTATCGAGTTACTTTATGTACAATACACAGTCAATGGGGAAATTGTCATTTTATCCGGGCGCAGCGCAGCGATTTTCGAAACTGCGCATTACCAAATGGGTGAAAATTTACAAATGTGGTATCAAAAGATGCATGAGACTCTAAGCTAGAAAATGCTAAAAGCTCACAGCACAAAAATAAATATTCATAAAGTTATCCTGGTTATGCACAGGAGGGTGCGAAATCCCATAGACTTTGTGTGTAAATCTTCCCCCCCCCCCCCCCCCCCCCCCCTCAACCACCCTCGCCTTTTCTTATTCTATCGCGTGCGGCGTCGCGATTTCAAGTGCGAGTACACTCAAATTTACAGGTCTGATAGAGCCTGCATTCAGCTTTCAAATAACACCAATTTCATGGCAATACTCTTCCATTTAGCCAAGTTATTAACTGAAACAAAATTTGGAAAAGCGTAACAAAACCACCCTTTTTGGGTGGCGAGTTCAAAACACATGGCCGTAACCTTTATGTGTAAATCAAAGCCAATTCTTTTCAATCGGAATTATACAAGAAGGTCATGCACAATAAAAGGGAGTATTTCATGGTCATATGATGAAATCTAGCTTGTGCTATTAATATATTTTATTCAGTTAAGAATGATCCAAATGAAAACGATCATTATGGAGAAACCACTGATAATTCAGGCATGATTCTTTTAATGTAGAATAAACTTGATTTTGGGGTGAATGTGTGAAAAAAAACGTTGTAAAATCCTTAGGGGAATCTGATGCATATAAACATGTTTGTTGATAAAATGAGTATGTTATATACTATAGTAGATGAAAGCCAGAATGTGTGAACACGAGTAATATCAAGAACTTTAACACATAGTTACAGTTCATTACCAAATGGCTCTCAACAGATACTTAGGCCCCATAAGATTGGTATCTTGGTGTTACGGGTCAATGAAATATAGGGTAGGTAGACCAAGATTTTTTTTTAACATTTTCACCATGCAAACATATTCATACGTACAACTGTTGTTTGGCATGAATAAACATGGCACACCAGACAACAAACCCTTTTTTATATTTTCGGACTAACGAACCTTTTTTTTTCCATATCCCGACTAACAAACCTTTTTTCTATTTTTGGACTAACGAACCTTTTTTAAATTTTCTGACTAACGAACCTTTTTTTCCATTTCGGACTAACGAACCTTTTTTTAATTTTCGGACTAACGAACCTTTTTTCGGACTAACGAACCTTTTTTCCATGCGGACTAACAAACCTTTTTTCTATTCCGGACTAACGAACCTTTTTTCCACTTTCGGACTAGCGAATCTTTTTTCTATTTTCGGACTAACGAACCTTTTTTTTCCATTTTCGGACTAACGAACCTTTTTTCTACTTTCGGACTAATGAACCTTTTTTCCATGCGGACTAACGGACTCGCGGACTAACGGACCCGGGGACTATCAGACCCGCGGACTATCGGACCCGCGGACTAACGGACCCGCGGACTAACGGACCCGCGGACTAACGGACCCGCGGACTATCGGACCCGCGGACTATCGGGCTGTAGCCATGAGAGAAACCACATTGATAACTAAATGAAAGATAAAAAAAATTAACAAAAGTTTTTTTTTTAGTTAATACTTATGACACGTGATTTAATAACATTGGGTGGCTACCCCCTAACTTTTTTTCTATTTTCGGACTAACGAACCTTTTTTTTCCATTTTCGGACTAACAAACTTTTTTTCTACTTTCGGACTAATGAACCTTTTTTCCATGCGGACTAACGGACTCGCGGACTAACGGACCCGCGGACTATCGGACCCGCTGACTAACGGACCCGCGGACTAACGGACCCGCGGACTAACGGACCCGCGGACTATCGGACCCGCGGACTATCGGACCCGCGGACTATCGGGCTGTTGCCATGAGAGAAACCACATTGATAACTAAATGAAAGATAAAAAAAATTAACAAAAGTTTTTTTCTTAGTTAATACTTATGACACATGATTTAATAACATTGGGTGGCTACCCCCTAACACCCTGCCATTAGCGCGAACAAGCCTTATACCTAACCCTGACATTATCCTAACCCTAGAGAGCAAATTGGTTAGGGTTAGGGGTGGACGTAGACCCAAAACCCAATCCTACGCCCAAAAACCCTAAACCCCAACCCCAATTTTTAACCCTTACCCCAGACCCTTAACCTTTATCCTAGACCCTAAACCCTGACCCTTTTTTCTAAACCATAACACCAAAACCCTTAACCTTTACCCTAGACCCTAAACCTTACCTCACCCCTAACCTCATCTCTAACCCTACACCATCCCTAACCCCAAAACCCCTACCCCCCCAAAACCCTTAACCTTTTACCCTAGATCTTTAAACGCTTTACCCCACCCTAAGCCTCCATCTCTAACCCTAACCCTAACGACCATCCCTAATTCCAACCCCGCCCCCAGCCCTCATCCCTAGCCACACAAGTCGGATAATTCTTTACCATACCACCCATTTGCCTACCATTCACATGGCCTTACCAATTCACCATATTACCGTTGGCCCGTACTATTTACCCATACAATTAATGGCCTTTTACTATTTACACTATTGGCCTACCTTAGTCTTCTATTATGAGTGGGTGCCTAGGACCCAGTCATTTCCAGAATTCATTGTAAAAGTTAGTTTTATACCAAATGAAGGTTGGATCTGTAGGAACACGTTTTTTTCGAGCGGGCAAAAGCATTTACGTTGAAAAATTTCAAAATGGCCGCCAAAATCAAAATGGCGCCAAAATTCAATGCTTTTTGCATCAAAGTCATGTTTTTTGTAGTACGAGTCTAAAATGAGGATCTTTCTTCCCACATTTATTATTTCAATGTATCAAGAAATGAGATAAACATGAAATAAAACATTGATCGCAGCCTTTCTTTCAATTCAAAAATGGCCGCCAAAATCCAAAAATGGCCTGCCATTTTCAAGGTTTTGCCATAAAGAACGCCATATCGTTTGAAGATGAGTCTAAAATGATGATTTTTCTCCTACAATCTATGTTTTCAAGTGTCAGGAATTGAAAAAAATGAAATTAAAACGTGATTGGAGCCTTTCGTTCATTTCAAAATGGCCACCAAATCCAAAATGGCTTGCCATTTTCAACGTTTTTGCTTCCCACGCCATATCTTTGGCAGTATGGGTTCTAAAATAAGATTTTTCTTCCTACAATTGATGTTTCCATGTGTCAGGAATTGATAAAAATGAAATAAAAATATGTATCAGGGCATTTCTGACATTTCAAAATGGCCGCCAAGAATTCAAAATGGCCGCCAAAATCCAATATGGCTGGGCATTTTCAAGGCTTTTTTTCATGTGCTTGCTAAATCTGATTTTATAATGCGCGGATTTGATTCTCGACCTATGTTTGCCATTTGTAAGGAAATTAAAAAAAAACAAAAAAAAGAAAAAAGATTAAAGTGAAACATATTAGCAGCATATCATTCATTTCAAGTGGCTACCACAGTCCAAAGTGCGCTGCCATTTTTCATTATTTTTCTCTGGCAAGGCACCAAACTATATCTTTTGGGAGTACTGAGTCTAAAATAGGATTTTCTTGCCTATATACATGTTTCCATTTGTCAGGAATTGAATAAGAATCAATATCAAATAACGGAGCATTTCTTTCATTCAAAATGGCCAACAAAATCCAACAATGGTTCGGCCATATTCAAGACTTTTTGGCATTGCAGAAACATGATAGCTTAGGGAGGCCTATTATCATTTTCAACAATGGCAAGCCAAAATACAAAAGTGGTGCCACATTAAAGGTTTTTTTTCATATATTTGGTATAGTACTGAGTCTAAAAGGACTGTTTTTGTCTTTCTTACATCTAGTTTCCATGTGTCAGGAATTAATGAAAATACAATAAGAACTATGTATCAGAGCATTTCTTCATTTAAGAAAAATTTGTTATGAAATATATTTAAACCTCCCGGTCTAGGGCCCGAATAGCTGAGGACCCCATGGATAGCAATGATATCAATTCAAAAACCAGTCAGTGCTAAAATGAGCTGCAGCCAAATAACTCAAAGGAGAGCATGGTGTTGGAAACTGAGACTGGGTTACTTTGTACATAATTATGAGAGCAAGGGGCCTAGAGTTAGACATTCAGACTAAATAGTGTACGATGGCACAGAGGTTACAACCAGACTTGGCCTTTGCCTCACAGTTCCAATATCAACC
>CALNVZ010003428.1:36616314-36627842 GCA_940671915.1 Paracentrotus lividus
CTTTTTTTAATAACCCTCATCTACTCGAGACTCAAAGTTCCAGGCATATCTCCGTTACAACTTTTTTTTGATGGTGACCGTAACAACTTACTTCTCCAAGTTTTAAAATCCAACCGTCTTAAAAGTATCTGTACAATTAGTTGTCCTTGAAGCAGCCCCGCCGTCTATCATTTCATTGTTTTTTAGCTTCAGCCTCCTGAGGTCACTCCTATTAGGCCACAAGATTACTTATCATGGAACATGCAAGGGACGGTTCCCAAACTTGACAGGCACTTTAGCTCCGTTTTTTAAGCCCCAACTCTTTAGTCATCGTCTCCACACGTAAATTGTACATAAATTGAGTGCTCTTATATATAATAAGTAAAAGACCCAAGGCCGAATATGAAGTTCTATATTACTCCTGTTAAATAGTAGGCTCTTCCACATTACCATTTATTTTGGAAATCTTATGGAGAGTAATTACGTTTTCTATTATCTTTATTCTTGGACTTCTTTCTAGGGGGCTGAGTGTTACAGCTCTATACCTGTATAGCGCTTAAGAGGGACAGATCGATCGCATACGTTTCTGGATGTTATTCTATACCGCTTTATTCAGTTTTATGATTTAACTTCATATATATATCTCTTACCTAGATTTCCCTTACGATTTTCAAACACCGGACGTAACTCGTGTTCTTCACAAAACATTTCTAAGGAATTGCTTCGACCTAAAGGACCCCCTTTGGTGTACCCCACATTCACCTGCATCTTGATACAAGATACGGAGGCACAATTTGCCCAGGTTTGACTAATAAAATCAATTGACAATGCCTTCGTCAATAGAGATAGACTGCTTCTTAGTATGGATTAAACGTTCGAAAATTGGGGACAGCACATCCAGTAACCAGACTGGCGTCCACACCTCAACGGAATGATTACAAGTACTCTGCTCCTTTTACCCGACTTCAAATCTACAATCGGACCACGTTGACATCCCATCTCCTATAGAGCGTATTGACTCCACATCTCCTCTACTTAGTTTGGCGGGAAGAGTAGGACTTGATAATGTCTCTCAATCATTTTATTGACTTTAAGAATCAGTCTGACTGAATTGAACTCTCAAGAACTGCCTTACTCTAGGACCTTTGCCTAGTGAGTGTGCTACCATTCATGCAAATTCGTACATAATATGACCATTATGATAAAATTGACTTGAGGCATAACTCTTCTTTCAAAGTTTAGCATGTTTATTTTCACATATAGTGTATATTTTTCAAAGGGAAAGACAAAACTCAGATGTCACAAAATTTTTAAGTTACGAATGATACTCTTCTAAGTCCACATCTCCACCACTGGATTTACTCGATGAGGTTACAATTACCGTTCATTTTACTAGAGTCGTGCCCACCTTTTGTTATTACACTTCACCTTTCATCGACACAGCTTTCAGATATTGTTGATTATTATTTTATATATATATAATTTTTATTTTTTTTTTCTCTCTATCTCCTATATCCATGGTGGCCTTTATTTGTTTTTCCCATTAATTTTATCCGCAAAATTAGCTTGTATTTATATGCTTCATACTGAGGGAGTTTCCCGAATTTTGTCGGAGTCTTCACATATCGGGTATGTTTGAAAGAAGTCACCACGGTTCGGTGTATGGAAAACCCCCATTTATACGATGCTATTCTTCCTCATATTTTCATTGAGAAAAATCGAATTTCTCTTTTATGGAAACTTTGTTTTTTTTTCCCTTTTTTTCCTTTTACTACTTTTGTTTAAGAAGGTACCATTTACAAAAAAAAAATAAACATTTGTACCCCACCTGTATTGCAAAAAAGTTTAAGCCCTTCAAAAAGCAAGGTCTTTCAGATTAAAAGGGGCCCCACCACAACCATTTCAACAGGACAAACCACATAAAAAATTTTATTGGAATTAAACATATTCCCAGGGATTCCTTAACTTTCTTTCTGCCCAACCTTTTATTTAGAGGGCAATTTATTTACCGCGCTTCCTTGGATTTAAGGGTGTGGTCGAGTTTAATAAATTTCGCCGGAACTTTTTTACGATCAACGAGGTTTACGCGTTCGGGGAAATTCCCGTTCCATTTTTTTTTACACTTAAAAACTTAGGGCATTTTCCTCGGGGCAAAGATGTTCAAAACGCCAAAAATTTTTGCCCGTAAACTTGATCTCCAAAGTGAGGTTGAAATTGTTATTTACCGGAAAGGGTAAGAATTTTCCTTGAATGCTGTTGAAAAAAGGGCCCCCCCAACGTTTTTTACCGGGGTTTTCGCCCCTACCTTTAAGTTTCAGGCTTAAATTATTATTAACCCCCCCCACTGTAAAAGGCTTTAGGGAAAACCACCACGGTTCTGATTATTTTTTCTGTTTATTTAAAAGCGCTATTAAACTCAGTGCGCCCAGAAAAAATAAAACAAATTTTAGTTTTACCCAAATTTTTAAAGGAGCCTTTTTTCTTTTTAAAAAATATTATACGAAAGAAGACCTTGAAAAACAAATATATATTATTTTTTCAATTGAATAAAGATGCCAAATACTTCATTATTCTTTCTTCAAATGTAACCAAAACTTTATACCTTGTTTTGATGACGGATTTGACTTAAGCAGTTGGGCTTAAAAAAAAAAAAAAAACGAGCATTTTAAAAAGTTGGCCCCTTTGTCCCGCAAGTTTTTTGATGCCAAAAAAGCAAGCCCTTATGCCCATCAAATTAAGGATCAAGTAAATCCTTGTTGGCGTCCCTTAATGAGTGGAACTTTCAGAAGGGGCGACCTCAAAAAAAAAACATTATAGATGAATATGATTTTTTCTCAGACGGTGCTCCTGGGCTGTTTCTTTCAGACCAAACTTGCTACCCGATCTAAACTTTTTGGGGACCGGATGTTTAACACTTTGGAGTGTTTTCAGTTTTTCATTTCCATAAAAACCAGTCATCGTTATCGATTTTGGTTTTGTATTTCTTTAGATAGAATATTTGATGTTACTCTTTGGTCATGAAATATTAAAAATTTTTTTTCAAAAGTTCAAAAGCGGAGGCCTTTTGAAGCTTTCGATCCTGGGCTAGGAATTTTTCTTCGTTCGAGAGACAAAAATTGGGGAACCCCCCAACCAAGAAAAAAAGTTAGGGAAAACAAAAAAACCCATTTGGGATTTATAGAGAAAGGAAAAAGCTTTTTTCCAGGCTTTCCCTTTTTGGGACTGTCATTTCCACCTATTTAAAGCGCTTTCTCCTTTATATGGATTAAGCAGTTCGGGGCCAGTTTTCTTTATTCTGAAAATTTAAAATTTAATTTTTTAACATCGATAAAGTTATACCAAATTAAAATATTTGCTCTCAAAAAAAGCTGGTATACTTTTTTATTTTCTGCGGGAAGCCCCACTTGTCTATAAAAAAAATTTTTAACTATTATTATATATTTTTATTGGGTTTCCTTTGTTATTTTTTTACTTTCCCCTTTTGGCTTGAACCCTGAAATTTGGGCCCATGCAGGGATAGGAGTTGGGGGAATATAATTTTTTTCCTTTCCCGATTTTCCCAAATGGGGACCATTTTTGTTCTGGCTGGATTTAGGAGTTGTCTTTTGCCTCTTAGCCAATGGAAATCGTTTTGAGGGGGGTAAAACAACATTTTGAAAAAAAGGCCCCATTTGGTTAAAATACAATTAGGGAACTAGGGGGAAAGAGTAGGTGGGGGGTGGGAAATTCTCTCCCTGCTGTATTGCCCATGTTTTCCCCCAAAGCCCCCCCCCCCCCCTCCCCCAGTAGGCAGTTCAAAACCACCACACGTTAACGTATTTTTGCTTTCTCTCTATCCTCGGGAAAAAAAGGGTTATGAAAAGGCCTTTCGATGTAGGGGGGAAAAAACCCCCCAAACCATTGAAAATATGAGGGTTTTTTATTTTCCCTAAAAATTTTTTTCCCCCGGTGAAAACTATTTTAAAATTGGGTAGTTTTCTTTAATCTTTTGAAAAGTACAATTCCGAAAAATAGGTTCCCTCAAATATGGTTTTCCAAAAGCCTTGTTGAAAAAAAGGGGTTTTTAAATTGCGCTTTGGTCCCCCCTGCGAAAAACCTGTAAATGGTCAGGGCTCTGGGAGGGGGGGGCTAATTTCGTGCCTAAGGCGCTTCCCTTTTTCAAAATAACCTTGGAAAATAGCGGGGGTAATTTTGACCCATGGAATTCACCAACCTTACCAATAATGGTTTACATTTGTATTATTCTTCTTTTAAGAAATTCCCCGGGGATACGAGGGGCTAAGTTTATGGTTTATTCCTCCTTTTTGAAGGTTGTGGGGGGTTTGGGGGGGGGGGTAGCATGTTCCATTGACTCTTTTCGGCAAAAAACCTTGAAAATGGCAGCCATCTTAGATTTTGGCGGCCATTTTGAAATGAAGTAAGGTTATGCTTATGTTTTATTTCATTTTAATTCAATTTCTGACATATGGAAACATAGTTTTTAGGAGAAAAATCCTCATTTTACACTCAATACTGTAAATGATATGGCGCAGAATACCTTGAAAAGTCAGCCATTTTGGATTTTGGTGGCCATTTTGAAATGAAAAAAGGCTCCGATCATATTTTATACAATTTTTAATCCATTCCTGACACACGGAAACCTAGGTGTAGGAAGAAAAATCCAGCTTTTAGAGACAGCAGGCCTACTACAAAAGATATGGCGTGGAATGCAAAATGCCTTGAAAATTGCAGCCACTTTGGATTTGGGCGGCCATTTTAAACTTAAAAAGGCCCAAATCATGTTTTATTTCATTTTTATTCAATTCCTGACACACAGAAACATAGGTGTAGAAAGAAAAATCCTCTTTTTGGAGACAGTAGTACAAAAGATTTGGCGTGGAATGGAAAATACTTTGAAAATAGGAGCCATTTTGGATTTGGGCGGCCATTTTGAAATGAAGAAAGGCTCCAATCATGTTTTATTTCATTTTTATTCAATTCCTGACACTTGGAAACATAGATGTAGAAAGAAAAATCATCATTTTAGACTCAATACTTCAAAAGATATGGCTTGGAATGCAAAAACCTTGAAAATGGCAGCCATTTTGGATTTTGGCGGCCATTTTGAATTGAAGAAAGGCTCCGATCATGTTCTAGTACATGTTTATTCATTTCTTGACACATTGAAATATAAATGTAAGAAGAAAGATCCTCATTTTAGACTCAGTACTACAAAAAACATGACTCTGAATGCAAAAAGCATTGAATTTGGCAGCCATTTTGAATTATGGTGGCCATTTTGAATTTTTTACGGTACATGCTTGCCACTCGAACCAATATTGTTCTCCATATCATAACCTTCAATATGGTACCAAAAATCAAACTTTTACATCAATCCGAAATGAAAATGAAAATTTACATAGACAAGGAACCCCACTATTATCGTTAACCATCGGCTTACTCTTCACCATACACTATTGGCCTACCATTCATCATTCAACATCGGTTTACCATTTACTATAGAATGTTTGCCTACCATTTACCATACACCATTGGATTACCATTTACCACACAACATTCACAATACACCATTTACCATACACCATCAGCTTACCTTTACCATACATCATTCACAATGCACCTTTGGCCTACAATTTACCATACAACGTCGGCTTACCATTTACCATACACCATTCACAATACACCATGGGCTTACCATTTAAAATACACTAATAAACTACTTTTTACTAAACAACCTTTACCAATAACTCTACCACTTGTCTACAATAAGTCAGCGTTCATCCGGACCGTCATATCAGTCGGTTCGGGTCAAAATATTGTGACAAAACCAGTCACTTTGCAGAATTCTTCCCAGCAGATATCTTGTCTGGATGCCTACTGCCAGTAGATTTCTCAGTCAAGCTCAAAGATTTAGTCGTGGAACCGTTAAATAGTTTTAGACCACAAAAGACCACATAATATTACGTGCTCATGCTATTGTCCCAGCGCCATGCTGGTCATACCCGTACTGTGCAATTACCACTGTGCAGCAGTCAAGTGGTTAAGCAATCTGGTGGCTTCACAGTGCGTCCGCTTCTGGTTTTACAAATTGCTGTTGATGTCGATGGCGGGTTATTTGGTGGTGGATTAGCATCGTAGTTATCTTTGACTTTCTCTGGCTGATCGTCATCGTAGTCAACATCGTGTGCGATATCCAGTTTCTTACGACGAGTTGGTCTGATGTGATGACGGTTTCGTCTGTGTATCACACCGTGTTCAGTTTTTACCAGATAAGACCTATTTTCTAGCTTGGTCTTAACCCTTTAGCACCTAGAGACTGCGTGAAAAGTGTCAGTTTACTCACTAGCGGAACGGGTTATGCTGTGTTTCAATCACAATTTTCCAATAAGAATAGCTCTTAAAACATATTTTCTTGTGCAGAATCGGACAGTACACATCCAATGGGTAATCCACAAGAAGTATGGGCATGTTTCATCACATATTTTTGATACAACCTTGACTAAAGCATGCTTAAGACATGGGCGGTTTGGGGCGGTTTAGTGAGTAAGCTGAGGGGCGGTCTCGGGCGGTTTAGGTGCTAAAGGGTTAACAACACCTTGCTCTGACCATCTGTTAGTGTTCATGTCAAGAAGTCTGACATGCTAGCCTATGTTAAGTTCTGGTAGATCATGAGCATGTTGATCATAGCGTTGTTTCTGCTTTGCCTTCTGCCTTTCCTTCCCTTCCTTCAACTGACGAGAAGCAATGTTCTGTGGATCAAGGAGGTTGTCCGCCATGGGCAGGTTAGATCTTAATCGGCGATGGTACAGGAGTTCAGCAGGGGATTTGCCACAGTCCAGCGGTGAGCTTTGTAAGATCTGAAGAGGCTTGGTAGAATGTCTCGGTTACTGTTCTGGCACTTTCTCAGTAGATTCTTAGCAATCTTAACTGCTCCCTCTGAACGACCATTAGACTGAGGATAATACAGACTCGTAGTTGTGTGAACAAAGTCCCAGTCTCTTGCGAAATGTTTGAACTCGGAACTCGCATATTGAGGACCGTTGTCTGTGACTAAGCTGTTAATCACTTATCATTACAAACACTTTTTTGAACACCTCTGATACACCATAGCTTATCAGATAACATTATTGTGAGGGTACCATTCATTCCACTCTACCAAAAAGATTATGAATTTGATTGGTAATCTTCATGAGTCTCTTTAGGGTTATAGCTCAAATATATGAGCACCTGAAACAGCTTCTTGGAAACTGCTCCATAATGAGATTAACAAAATAAAATGAAATACAGGTATGATTTTCCAAGGTAGACAAGGATTTATTTATGCAGTTATAAATTTTGAATAGGTCGTGAAGTAAAATTATCAATATAATAATTCTTAAATAATGATACAATTGCATGACATTTAGTTGATTCATGTCCTTATATCATCTTACCTTTGTACCTCAAGATGATCTCTGATTTTACCATCCTCAACAAAAAAGTGGTATTACTCAAAAATCATTTGTACACAGATGCAATGACGCAGAAATAACAAAAATAGGCATAAGTTAAACAAAAACTGGTAGATTTTAGTTATGGACTAATGGACTAATAGATTAAAGGGAATAGTGATTACTAGGTGTCTGTGCACTTTCTTCAAGCGAGACAGAAGTAATAACTTTACAGATATATTTCAAAAGAGCTTCCATTTCTCAGCTCAGAGAGTGAGTTTTCTAAAGGCCAAGAATAATACATCAATTGGTATGTTCCTTTGATTGGATTTAAAGCCATACGTCCTAAGATTTAACCTCTATGTATTATCCTTGCAATGTAGTACATCATTCAGAAATCTCAAATATATAAAGAGCAGCTTTGAAAAACTTTTTCGAGCTTGTAATCATTATACCCAAATTGTATTGCCAGTAGGCAATCACATATTACTACACTCTTCTTATAGGATTTTCAGCTATAGGTCAAAAGGTTGCTCATCCAAAGGATCAACATATTTTTCTTGGCATCCCATTTTATATAGACAAAAAAATTCATCTGAAACATCAGTCATCATGTATGATCAATCTCAAGAGCGAGCTTTTTCCATGTTGAAAAGAAGTTCAGCAATGCTTTGTGTTGTTGTTGTGTTTTTTTTTGGGGGGGGGGTTAGTCTTATGAGTGGCTTTTTGACAACTGTTTACTCTAAGAAATATGGAAACATATTTTCTTTTCATAAATGAAAAAAATAATTCTGTATTACATAATAGAAAATGACAGGAATTATCCTTATCTTGAGGGGGATTGAGAAATAGATTAGGATAGAATCGAAGTCCCTCCACAGTTATTCACGCGGCATGCCTTCCTACTTCTTCAGCCGCCATTAACCTGCAGATTAGAAACAAACAAAATTATTTAATTTCTCTTATTAGTATAATCTTAACTACATCATTTTGATAATATTTTTGATAATTTATTTGCATCAATTAACAATATACATGTATACCTATTATGTACAAATCAAATGAAATTGAACCATGTGGTTGCAATATCATTTGGTATATCCAAGCGGTCAAGAAGTATAGACGGACTACCACTAAACTCCTTCTTAACAAGATCAGTAAAAGCCGGTAACAACCTTCGTGTGTGGCAAACTGATGTCATTCTCATTGGCAAACTGGCATTATAATCTAGGAACTTGATTTCATCTTTTACTTTAGGCGGCATACCAAAAGATAAAGCCCGGCTTTCTGTGTGAATACCGCACATCGGTATTATATGCCGGATACCCTATCCCTATTATTCTTTCATTGGCTTAATTGAAGGGATTAGTACATCCAGTTTTAAACGCCGCTATGCGGCTTTCACGCAGCTGGCCGCGGCTTTATCTTTGGAAGTCTCCTTAGTAAACCTGCAAGAAGGAGTCAATGTACCGAGAAGATGAAGAATAAGAATTATCATGAACCCTTTGCGTGCCAAATAAAGTTATTGCATAAAAATGGAGATTTTATGAAGATGATATTAAAAATTCTTATCGTGAGTGAATACTGGAAATTGTCCCAAACAATACAAGCAACATTTCAATCCTCTAGTACCAATATCAAATAGAAATGAATAAATTTTACTGTGTATCATTGGAAGGTTTCACGTACACCAAGTGAGGTTTCTTAAGGTTATGAGTGGTCCTGAAAAGGACCACAAGTTAGACCTATATATAATATTTTAAATGTGTAGTTGATTTATAGAATACCGACTGAAGTCACTATGTAGCTGCAATGAGTTCAATGCAAACAACTATTAGCAATTGTCTTATCTGATTCCTTACCTGCCCTTAGCGAGCATAACTGAGACTCCGCACCTGGGCTAGTTCATCAGCACTCGATGTCTTCTCAACAAGCTTTTCAAAAGATAGAAAAAAAATCATAATAAATTAAAGGCATATATATGAGCAAAATGTGGATATACAGTATATACTATCTTTCTGGCACTCCTCTCTCTTTCTCTCTCTAATTTGAGAAAGCAAAATTTCTTCTCTTCTGATCCTCCTTTCCTAATTATCCAGCCCAGAAGGCTGATGCGTTGGCACAATAAATGTTAATTCCTGGATGCATAACTAAAGACATTAACTTTATCTAATATGTCATGATGTATAATTTTTTTTGTTCAAAAGTTTATATTAAAGTTGTATTATCTTGAATCTTAACCAGTTCAGCCAGTCTGTTCTATTGCTGCTTCTTCACCTTAGACAAGGATCAAGAACTAGAACTCCACTCGTAAATCGACGTAACCTAGTGGTCAGGAGAATATTAGAGCAAGGATTAAGAACGAGACTCTACTCGTAATTCAACATAACCTAGTGGACAAGGATTCAAGAATAGAACTCCACTCGTAAATCGACGTACCTAGTTGGCAGGGAGAATATTAGACATGGATTCAGAACGAGAACTCTACACGTAATTCAACATAACCTAGGGACAGGATTCAAGAACTAGAACTCCACTCGTAAATCACGTAACCTAGTGGGCAGGGAGAAATTAGACATGATTCAAGAACGAGAACTCTACACGTAATTCAACATAACCTAGTGGCAAGGATTCAGAACTAGAACTCCACTCGTAAATCGACGTAACCTAGTGGGCAGGGAGAAATTATAGATGGATTCAGAACGAGAACTCTACACGTAATTCAACATAACCTAGTGGACAAGGATTCAAGAAATAGAACTCCACTCGTAAATCGACGTATCCTGTGGGCGGGAAGAATATTAGACATGGATTCAAGAACGAGAAACTCTAACGTAATTCAACTCATTAACTAGTGGACAAGGATTTAAGACTAGAACTCACTCGTAA
Organism: Paracentrotus lividus; assembly: GCA_940671915.1. Lineage (NCBI taxonomy): Eukaryota > Metazoa > Echinodermata > Echinoidea > Camarodonta > Echinidae > Paracentrotus > Paracentrotus lividus. Next base: position 36,626,613 of record CALNVZ010003428.1, read on the forward strand.
ATCGACGTAACCTAGTGGGCAGGGAGAATATTAGACATGGATTCAAAACGAGAAACTCTACACGTAATTCAACATACCAGTGGACAAGGATTCAAGAACTAAACTCCACTCGTAAATCGACGTAAACCTAGTGGGCAGGGAGAATATTAGACATGGATTCAAGAACGAGAACTCTACACGTAATTCACATAACCTAGTGGACATCAAGGAAAGAACTCCACTCGTAAATCGACGTATCCTAGATGGCAGGAAGAATATTAGACATGGGATTCAAGAACGAGAGACTCTTCACATATTCACATAACCTAGTGGACAAGATTCAAGAACTCCACTTAATCGACGTAACCTAGTAGGCAGGGAGAATATTGACAGGGATTCAGAACGAGAGCTCTACCCGTAATTCAACATTAACCCATGGACAAGGATAATCAGAACTTTAGAACTCCACTCGTAAATCGACGTATCCTAGTGGGCAGGAAGAATATTAGACATGGATTCAAGAACGAGAACTCTACACATAATTCAACATAACCTAGTGGACAAGGATTCAAGAACTCCACTCGTAAATCGACGTAACCTAGTAGGCAGGGAGAATATTAGACAGGGATTCAAGAACGAGAGCTCTACCCGTAATTCAACATAATCTAGTGGACAAGGATTGAAGAACTAGAACTACACTCGTAAATCGACGTAACCTAGTGGGCAGGGAGAATATTAGACATGGATTCAAGAACGAGAACTCTACACGTAATTCAACATAACCTAGTGGACAAGGATTCAAGAACTCCACTCGTAAATCGACGTATCCTAGTGGGCAGGAAGAATATTAGACATGGATTCAAGAACGAGAACTCTACACGTAATTCAACATAACCTAGTGGACAAGGATTCAAGAACTCCACTCGTAAATCGACGTAACCTAGTGGGCAGGGAGAATATTAGACAGGGATTCAAGAACGAGAGCTCTACCCGTAATTCAACATAACCTAGTGGACAAGGATTCAAGAACTAGAACTCCACTCGTAAATCGACGTAACCTAGTGGGCAGGGAGAATATTAGACAGGGATTCAAGAACGAGAACTCTACTCGTAATTCAACATAACCTAGTGGACAAGGATTCAAGAACTAGACCTCCACTTGTAAATCGACGTAACCTAGTGGGCAGGGAGAATATTAGACGGGGATTCAAGAATTAGAACTCTACTCGTGAATTTACATACAAAGTGGGC
>CALNVZ010003428.1:36653291-36688366 GCA_940671915.1 Paracentrotus lividus
CTGTGTGTATCAGAAAAGCATATATATAAACAGACATACATTCATGAAATCTATCAAGGTTAACAAACTGTTTACTCATTTATTATTGCTAATGCCGTGGTTTGTGATTAATAAATATCAACTCTATTGCCACAGGAAATAGAATATAATAAATTTATATTCTTATATCAGTTTGAAGAGTCAGTATTTATTTGGTATTAAAAAAAAATAAAAGTTAAATAGAGATCCAAAGTTTTCAGTACAGTCATCAAATCATGAAATTATTATATACTTCATGATCAATGGGAGCTCTGTTATCACATGAACCCTGATGAAATTCTCCTCCATTGTAAGTTCATCATTTTTGACATTTTAAAACATAATTCCCATGTGGAATTTGGGTAGAAAAGTGCTTTCAATGCTGAAAAAAGTTTGTGAGCATACAGTTTATACAAACATTAAAAAATAGTGAATAAATATATCAAAATTGCATGAATTTTCCAAAGTGTTTCTTTTGATTTTGAAGGAAGGAAAAAAATATTTGACCACTTGCTTTTACAAAGTTATATATACAGTTGACATAGTGTAACAGTTTACCAACTGTAACGTTACCAACCATGAATTTGGGGGGTCTCATTTAAAAAATAAAGAGTCAAGCTAATACAATTATTTGCTGTTAAACATTATCATACACATAGAATTAAAATAATATATTAAAATAAAGCTATATAACAATTTTATTGTTTTGAGGTATCTCACATTTTAGGAAAACTATTTCGTCTGAAGAACATTACAATTTTTTTCGCTGTTGTCCTTTTTTTTAGGGTGTAACTGTTACCCAACTGACCCAATTAAGTTACCAATAAGCAACTCCAATGATTTGTTCAATTGTACTAATTTCTTTCCTATTCATAGAGCATTGTAGTAGTATGACATTATTATTACTATGAATGTTGACTTTTAAAATGCAATAGATGTTTGATGTAATTAGTGAAAATCAATTGTTGGAAAATTTGTCTTAAATAACGTTACCAATTGCTGGAATTGCCCCATATTGACCTCGTATTGAATAAGGCGTACTTTTCGTCTGCTAGGAAAAAATGTTAGACCCAGAGGGGGAAGATATTTTAGGATAATAAGTTTTAAGATTTATGATAAGAGGATTACAACAATAATGATAACTAATATAATTATGCTTTTCTTAAAATTGTTCTTAAAGTAAAACCACAATTTGGAAGATTTAAGTTATGAGAGATATTAGAAAAATAAAGAGAAAAACTTCCACCGCTGGGTCCTGGTGCATTCACGTAACGTAAGTAAAAAGCGCCCTTTCAATGCGTGTCTTTATTTAGTTGCATATTTTGATGTGCTACTGTGTGCAGCTTATGGCGCTATTGGTTAAGAGTCGTCGCCAAAATCAACTTCACCCTTTGAGGAAAATCGGCATTATTTTAAAAAACAAAACTCGGACCACACCGTAATATTAACTTTATGTCTGTGAGCTGATAGCTGCGCTGACCCCACATGATGTAATCGTACTTACTGAATCCATCACTGTGAGGAAAACTGAACAGACTCTAGGTACAATGTTCGACATTGTTCTAGGTGAAACCGAGAAACAGTAAAGGGAATTTTTTCTTGTGGAATACATCTATTGACGTTCTGGTTTTGGAACTTGTCAGTCTTTTTTTTTTTAAAGTCCTCAGATTTTTCTTGTTCCTAACATTTCTTTCCTCTTTCGTATTTTCTTTCCTTGTCGTTTCCCCCTCATTTAGTCCATCTTCTTTTAATTGTGCTTCGTTCTTTTTCGTCTTTTACATTTATTTATTCTATTTCTTTTTTTATTATAATTCTATTAAATAAAAATCCATATTTCTTTTGCCCCCCTCCTAATTGCCGCCTCCGGGGGCACACGTCCCTTTCACCCATCCTCATACAGTCTAATGTTGTCACTTCCTTGGCCCCATGCAGCGAGTTGCAGCCTTCTTTCAGAATATTCATTATATAATTATATTTATCATTTATATAATCAAAAAATACAAAATACAAAAAAAATGATTTTTTTTAATTCTTAAAAAAGGCGCGGAAAAAAAAAAGGCGAAGATCATGTACACGACCGACTTGAGCTAACACTCTATAGCTGTATTGATCTTTTTGAGGGCCGAATGGGCGGATTTTTTTTTTTTTTTTGTTTTTTTTTTACATCCCCCCCCCCCCCCCCCCCCCCCCCCCCCCCCCCCCCCCCCCCCCCCCCCCCCCCCCCCCCCCCCCCCCCCCCCCCCCCCCCCCCCCCCCCGCCCCCCCCCCCCCCCACACACCCCCCCCCCCCCCCCCCCCCCACCCCCCCCCCCCCCCCCCCCCCCCCCCCCCCCCCCCCCCCCCCCCCCCCCCCCCCCCCCCCCCCCCCCCCCCCCCCCCCCCCCCCCCCCCCCCCCCCTCCCCCCCCCCCCCCCCCGCTCCCCCCCCGCCCCCCCCCCCCCCGGCCCCCACCTTATCACGTGGCCATATTTAAACGCTGCGAAAAAAAATCTGATGTACTTTTTTGATCGCCATGCAGGCGTGATGTCTAAAAAAATTGATGTACCTTTTTGTCCACTTTTGCAGATTTCGAACCCACCCGTAAAAATCCTACTTCGGGGCCTGCTATGTGCAAAACATTAACATGGTTATTACAAAAAAAAATTAAATATAAATCTCTCAGCTTTGGAGAAAAACTAAGTCAAGCTCAATGAGTTTTTAATGGATCGGTAGTGAGCTGGCCTATCACCGGAAGTAATCTTACTCGACTTACTCCACGAATGGCCTTGTATTTATATAGCTAGGGCGTTGAATTACACCGCACAGCGCCCTCATAAGACGTAAGTTATATAAGTGCATTGCATGCAGTACATTGCATTCGTCGCTACAAAAACCGGAATTTATTTTGGATCTATCCAACTTCAAACCTTTCTGATGACATCGAGTGGAGACAGACCCCCCAAAAAGGTTATAGGCAACAAGGAAGGATAATTGGTACGTAAAAATATACATTTGTTGTGAAAATATTAATATAAAAATGTAGTTAGGCACCTATAATTAGTCACTGTATTTGATAGTAGTCCCACGTAGTGGTGCTGCTAGCGTGGGCACAAGTTTTTCTAAAGCAATTTTTATGGAATTTTCTTTTCATAATTGTGCAGCTTGATCATCAGTTTTGTTATCAATTGGGCAATTTTAGCATTTTTTGTGAGCGTAGCTACCATCGCCATCATACAATGAATGCAAATTGAAATACATCATGAGATCTAAAGTTAGATCTACACCCAACTCATTTTTAAACGAGTGGGACTGTAGTGTAGCATTTAAAAAAATAAAACAAAAAATAATAAAAAAATCTTTTTAAGGTAATAAAAAACTAATATAATTTCAAGAAATACCTTCTGATTCCCGTCATACAATCGAACATCATGCTGTTGTTTCACAAGATTCTCTCGGGGCAGTAAATTGTCATTTGTCCACTCGAATCGGTCCATTTTGGAGCTAAAAAGACTTCGTTATTTCTTGAGTCTTGAGATTATTATCCATTGAAGTATCTTAAAGAGCGCCCCCTGTCGCCGCCGGCTTATAGAGCTAGAGCGGGCAATCGAAGAAGGGCAGGGTTACATATTTTTGTTTTTAATATAATTATAATTATAAAGAGATGGAGTGAGAGAAGACAGACAGAGAGAGAGAGAGAGAGAGAGAGAGAGAGAGAATTAACAGATACCCCGGTATGTAAAATTGTTTTCGTTGTATCCTTTTTAATGGTGTAAAAAAAAAAAAGTAATAATAAAAAAACTAAAAAAAAATAAATAAATAAAAAAAAAAAATTAAAAAAATAAATAAATAAAAAATAAAAATATTATTAATTACAGACCAATAGCTCTTTACCAATATTTTCCAAAATTTTGGAAAAAATAGTTTAAAACGTGTAAATGATTTTTTGTTAAAAAAAGATATATTAATCCCCCAGCAGTTTGTTTTCGAAAACATTTTTCTACAAGCATGGGTGTTTTTTAATTTGCTAAATCCATTATTAAGTCTTTTGATAAAAATGAATTTGCCTTGGAATTTCTTAGACCTGTCAAAGGCTTTTGACACCATGATCATTCCATTCTTTAGGAAAACTTGAACACTATGGTTGTCGGGAATAGCCTTGTCATGTTCAGAATTATCTATGTAATCGATCCAATATGTTGTTGTTGTATGGTATTAAGTCTGAAGCATCTGTAATTCACTATGGTGTCCCTCAAGGGTCAGTTCTAGGGCCACTCTTATTCTTGATTTATATTAATGATATTATTAATGCATCAAAGATATTTTTATATTCACTTTTTGCAGATGACACTAGTTTATTGCTATCCGATAGCAATTGAGTTACATTGATGGCAACTGCAAACAACGAAATTCAAAAGTTATACACATGGTTCTGCTGCTGTAATAAGTTGTTATTGAATGTGCAGAAAACAAAATGTGTCATCTTTCGCTCCAGGGGTAAAATTATTCCAAATTGGTGTTGGCCTCCTGAATGTTGGAGGGACTGCTATAATTTTAGTGAGCAAGTTAAATTCCTAGGTTGTTATTTGGACGATCATTTGACCTGGAAATCGCATGTACAAAGTGTTGCACAAGTTTCTCGAAGTATCGGTATTATATGTAGATTTACGTTATATTTACCTCAAAAGGTCTTAATTACTTTGTTAAATAGCATGGTACTCCATACTTGAGTTATTGTAATGTTGCATGGGCTAACACTTTCAGAACACATACTGATAAATTAAAAATTCTGCAAAGAAAGTACTGAGCTTATAACGAAAATCAAACTTCAGGTCTCCAAGCAAACCTTTATTCCTTAGACTGAAGTTGCTTCCTTTTGATGAACTCATATCATTCAATAGTTTGAATTTTATGTTTAAACTTTCAGTTGGTTCTCAAACCTCTTTATTGAAAGATCTGTTTTGCCTCAAATTCGCAGATACATAATTATAATACTCGACAAAAGAATCTCATACACCGCCTCATGTTAGAACTCATGTCTCCTTAAACTCCTTTCGGATTTTTTGTATAAAAGAATGGAATAGGCTACGCTTGATATTAAAAACAGTACAACATTCTCAAGGTTTAAAATCCTTGTAAATCTTATTATTTTTCAAAGAATATAATGTTAATTCAAATAATTTTATTTGAACTATACAGCCAACCTGTGTATGCCTGCTGTGTGTTGCTTGTGTTTCGGATGTGTTTTGGGTTGTGTGTCGTGTGTACCAGACATTGTAATACGTTCCATATTATCCTGTATTATGTATTCTTGTACATTATAACGATATATCTCATGTATATTTAAGTGGGCCCCTCTCACAAGCCTAGCTTCTCTTTGGGGTCCTAAAACCACTCATTTGTTATTCAAAACTCCTGTAAATGTATTTTAACTGTAATCAATGTATGATATGTTTGGTTTTGAATAAATTCATTCATTCATTCATTGGTCACAAACAAATCAATGTCAACCTTCCAATGAGTGAGATTTCTATTAAATCGGAGGTGCTGTTACCCCCTCCCCATAATGATTTAGCTGTTTGTTGGTCGGTTTTTTTATATGTAATAAAGTATCCTATATTTCTAATCTAGCACGCGAAAAATGTAGTCCGAATTATTTTTTTGAATGTTTTGTGCTCCCTCACCACCACCAACAATGCAGTATATATATATCCTTTGATATTTTAATGAAAAATATGTGTAAAAATCTAGCCTATTAAAAAGAAATCTTGAAACCTAAAAGACACAAAACAAATCTTTGATAATCCCTAAATGGTTAGTTGGTTCCCCATATTGCGTCAGGCTCGATCGTGTATATAGTTTTGGCGCAGCTAGGCTTAAAAAGTTTTAAAAATGTCTAGTCTGAAGACTTCATGTCAAGATGGCGCTATTCCTTTTATTTTATTTTGGATTAAATACAATATTTCGATGACGAAAGTGGGATTGAATAAATACATTTCAATAATTAAAGGAAAAACAAAACAAAACAAAACAAACAATCAAACAAAATAAAAGGATGTTTGCATTTTTGGTTTTTTTTTTTAAATTAACAAGAACATTTAAAGAGGGAATTATTTCAATCTGGTATAAAGCAAAGAGAAAAATGGCTTGTAATTTTCGCTTCTCTATGTATGTCTATAATATTAATGATCTCCATGGTTGTCAAAGAAATAATAATACGAAGCTGCAGTTGAGTTTCGGTATACTTTTTTTTTTCCTTGGACGCACTGTATAGTAGTCAAAATTTATTTCAAGAATATGGTTTTGGTTAAAAATCTTGTGTTTTTCACTTATGGGGGGGGGGGGGGGGTTGAGTGTTATGCAAAATTTTAATTTAGAGAGGTATTGTATGACTGCAGGTTGGGCTCGATTCAATGTCTACAGGCTGAGTTTCAAGTTGACAAATCAACAGTTTTGCAGTATTTTTAGAACTATTTTTATACCCGCAATTGAATTCGATTGAACCCACAAAAAAAGGTCATTTGGCCTCCGACCATTAGGCCCATAATTCTTTATTTTTTATTGTTTCACGTTAAATTCTAATAACGCTTGTTTTTGCTCTTTGGGTGTAGGCAATCCATGTTATATTCAAGAATCCTACCATTTGGAAACAGAATAAATCGGTATTGAATTAATTGAATTCCAATAAAAATGTATAGTTCAAATATGCAAACGGCAAGTATTCCTCTCAGTAGCCTACCGTTATCTTGCAGCATCGCAGTGTCGCCGTGTATTACGATCAGATGTGCACAGAACATCTCATTGACGGCATCGCACGTACATCGTCTAATTAGCGTGAGGTCATCACCATCCTCTCCATCGCCAGAGATCGAGGGCGGGTGGAGTGAAGAATATAATGGGATACTAATAGAGAGTTAAAGATAAGGTGAGAGAGGGGAGAGAGAGGGGGGATGGAGAGAGAAAATAAAGGGGTGGAATGAAGAACATAAAAGGGTGAGAGATAAAAATAGCAGATAAGAGAAGGTAAGAGAAGGGGGTGGAGGAAGGGAGAGAGTCCCGGCATGCCGGGGCGTGGGGGGGGGGGTGTTAAGCAAAGCAAAAATTGCTACCCATACGTGTCCCTAGACCTGAAAATGGACCCTGAACGTCGTCATTGGCGGATCCAGGATTTCATTAGAGGGGGGGGGGGACCTAAAATTGAATTTCAGATTTTGGTACACCTAAATTTTTTTTCCGTCACACCGTGCGGGCAAAAAGGTACATCAATTTTTTTTTAATGTCAAGCTGGCCGTGCGGTAAGCGGGGGGGGGGAGGGTGGGAGAGGAGGAGTGGGTAGGTGTTAAGTCGGCAATCAAGAAAGTCATCATTATATCGGCCATAGGGTATAGGGTTAACTTGGCCAATCTGGTCGGTAATCCATTCCCCCTTTTTTTTTACCCCTCCCCCTCCCATTTTTAATCTTTTTTGGCTGGGGTGGGGTGGGGGGCGGGCCCGCTGGGCCACCCTGGATCCGCCCCTGGTGAATAGCATACAATAAAATTTGCATCCCAATACGACATCTGACTGGAAAAACCCTAAATGGCGTACCACCTGAAATTTTCACTCCACAACAGCAGTTCTCGCTGAAAACACCCCTATTTTTATGAAAATGGCGATTGAAATTACAAAAAAAAAAACACCCTATTTTAAGGAAGTACCCTCGCCAGACGGGTTCGATGTCAGGTGGGACCAGGGACGTCGCTGGTGGGATGCACTCTCTAGGTCTCCCAAGCATTCAGGGGCCGCGGAGTGTTTTTTTAAGTGGAGGGGCTGACCGAAAGAGGGGGGGGGGAGGCTGAACAGGTTAAAATCACAAGCAGATTGTCACTGAAAAGAGTTGGGTGAAGCCCTCAGCCCCTCCCCCCCCCCCTCCAAACGATTCTGAAGCTCCTAGCTTTGTTGGTCTATCTCTTTAAAAAAAAAAAAGTTTGTTCACTGGGTATATGTTTGTCACTTTGTCTCTAAGGTCAGGCATATTTTGAGTCTATTTTACTTCACTAGCCTTTTTTTTTTTTTGTTTTTTTTTTTTTTTTTTTGGGGGGGGGGGGGTTGACAGCAGTTTCAGGAGTTTTTTTTGCACTGTCATTACACGAATTAAATTAATGGGAAGAGATGTACTGAGAGAGAAAGAGAGAGAGAGAGGGGGGGAGATGGAGAGAGAGAGAGAAAGAGAGAGGGAAGGGGGGGAGAGAAAGAGAGTGTGTGACAGGTATAGAGAGATGGAGAGAGAGAGAGAGAAGAGAAGAAGAGAGAGAGAGAGAGGAGAAGAGAGAGAGTGAGAGGGAAGAGAGAGAGATGGAGAGAGAGAGGGAGGGGGGCCGGAAGGAGTGGTGGGGAGGTGTGCTAATTGGCATGGCTCCATCTTGAAATTTCAAATTTTGTACTTGTCAAGAAGATCTACGAATACGAATATCGGGGAACTGAAAAATGCTCTGGGTGTATTCCAGCGAGGCTTTGGAAGGGGAGCCTGCAAAATTACCCCCTTTTCACATGTTTTTGGCCGATATTCGATACCCTATTTCAGGATTTGCAAAGAATTAAAAAAAAACTACCCCTATTTAAGATAGTTTAGAGGAAAACATTTTCCCCTACCTGAGACCCTAAAATATATTTTTTTAACCCATTTCCCCCGAGAATTCGGGAAAGAGCATATGCGTGTGGTTGACCGTGTGTGGGTGGGGTACGTGGGGGGGGGGGGCTTTCAGTTCAGCCCCTCAACTTTGAAAAGCGCTCCGCAATAACTTTGGGTAATATGAGTGGCTTCTGCCATTACTCTTTCGGGAGTTCTATAAAAATGGTGTGATAACATGACCCGAACCATTCTGAACGTATGTTACTGTCTTGCACATAATATGATACTCCTCTCAAGTTCATAGGTCATCTTATATAGCTGGAAGATAGCCGAGGCCATGTTCATTGTCAGTGCAATAGGAATATTATTATTTAACAGGTGCGCATTATATACAGCCAACATTTACAATCGTCGCACGAGGGAGGGGGGGGGGGGGGGGGAGTACCACCTGTACCGCTAAAAATTTATTTTGTAAATCAATTATTGCCGTCCAATGATTACCCCCCAACACATAATTTTTTTTAAAGATATTTCCCCCGTGGATACACTTCTTTGTTACAAGATGATTGATATACATGCAGGACTCTATCTCTCAGTTTGTGTCATATTTTGTGTGATGTATCTTGTAATTAAAGACTCATTAAGAGGAAATTAAAATTCAACAATTTCAAAATAGGCACCTCCACATATCCCCAAGTATTGTTATGTAGTTGTGGTAGCAGTAGTAGTATAAAAAGCAGCAGTAGTTGATAGTAGTTGTACTACAGTGCGTTTCAGAAAAAGGGTAATCCATGTTTAGAGGGCCCATATTCCAAGTTAATTTGTTTTTGCTGTTTTTTTTTTTTGCTGTTCATATGTTAGAAATAATTGAAAATGAACTCTCCACCTTTCCAATGGTACCTTTCTTGAATCATAAATGTAAAGCATAACTGAGTACATTGCAGATGAAAATGACGGTACAGAATAAAATTTTCCCAAGTTTTAAGGAAATGAAAGACTGAGTGAATGCTGACCCTGCTTCCCAGAGCACTGAATAGGATTGCGTGCGGTGATGTGTGACTCCTTTGTGACTCCTTTGAGTTCATGTTCAATTATATGAACAGCAAAACCAAATGAGCTTGAAATATGGGCCCTCTAAAAATGGATTACCTTTTTCTGAAACGCACTGTAGTAGTAGTAGCAGTAGTAGTAGTGGCAATGTAGTAGCAGTAGCCAGGCGTGGATCCAAGAAAATCGAATTGAATGCATTTCGGGGGCCCAATTGTCCGGAGACAAAAGGGGCTCTATTATGTTTACACGTGGGCCCGATAACTTCATTGTCTGAAATCTGGCTGCGTCCGCTACTGGTAGCAGCAGCAGCAGCAGAAGTAGTAAGAGTAGTAGTTGTAGTAGTAGAATTAGTAGTAGTAGTTGTAGAGCAGTAGTAGAAGTAGCAGTAGAGTAGTAGTTGTAGTAGTAGAATTAGTAGTAGTAATAGTAGTAGTAGTTGTAGAGCAGTAGTATTAGTAGTAGTTGTATTGGTAGCAGGCGCGTATCCAGGATTTGGTAGGTTTTTTTTCCGCCTTCGGCCAACAATAAGGTCATATATCAGCTGTAGGGGTAGGTTCAAGATGTCAATCAGCTCAAATGATGTATATTTTTTTAGTTGTTTTTTTGTTTTGTTTTTTTTTACATTTTGCTTGAATTGGCGCCCCCCTAAGGTCAATTTGGCGCTCCTTTTAGGTCTTTTGGGTGCCCACCCGGGGGGCCCGGGCCCGTAAAGCCCCCCGCCCCCAAGAATACGCGCATGGGTAGCAGCAGCAGTAGTAGTAGTAGTATTGGCTGTACCATCATCTCCCATTATATAAGCCGAAAATACATGTTTGAAATAGGAAACAGAAGAATTGCCTCGTATCTTGTATCCATGCTCGTATCAGAAGTAAATTGCAGTAGTAGAAATAATAAAATTCACTCCCATTTATAACAAGCATAAAGCATAAAGAGGTCATTCTCCTAGTCCCAAATTTAGACAATCATATATATTAAAAGTCTGGGCAGTGTGGTCAATAACGTAATTTGCTCTGTACCTCATCACAACAAGAATAGACTGTATAATTAGTCAAACACAAGCCATATCATTCTTAACACATTCTCAACTCAGACTGTAAAACACATACGAGACAGAAATAAACAAACATTCGCTACAAGATCAGTTTCCTTTCTATAAGCTATGTGTAAAATTAGTTTATTTCTAAACATGATTTTCTAGAGTTAGAAAACACAGGCAAAAAAGAAGAAGAAGAGATTGATCCTCACAAAAACAGTTGATGAGAATGTAAACACAAAATGACATATATACATGGTCAGATGTTGTAGATAAATATCATCTGGCTTGTAAAATTGCAGCAAGATTTACTTATCTCCTTACATTTTCTTACAAAAAATAGGAAGAAAGAATTTTTACTCGAAATGGAAAAAGGTATGGTGATTGTGGCTTCCAAGAAGTAGTTCCCAATTCACATTAAATTGATTTATTTTTAGTATCTTCAAAAGTATGGCAAATTTACAGATACCCATTCTATTATTTATAAATATAAGACAACTTTTCTTCAATATACAAAGTAAGTAATAAATTTCAAATTGTTCTTTTACATTTGCATGAACATGACAATCAACTTGCAATATCATAAACCCCAAAACATGTAAAAATGGACATTTCAGAATTGTCTTTGAATAAAATACCACTATTTACATATACAGTAGCATATATCAGACATATCATTCATTGAAAATAAATTACACACAGGAAAGAAATGAATTCATTTCTTTTCTCATTTTATATAAAGAAATTATGAAATATTGGCATTTCTTCACAATTACAAATGGGGCAAACACTGAACTGAAACAAGACTCCTTCAACTTTCAAAGAAATATTCAGTGTCTTGTCTGAAAAAGGCGACAATAACAATCCTTGTTTCAGCAGTAAGTTTGCACCATGTGTGATCATATCCATGTAATATATAAGTAGAAAAGAAATAATACAAAATATGCACAGCTCTTTGCTTGACATACGTACAAGATCATATAACTACAGCAGCTAATTGCTACAGGTTGAATATGAAAAATAATAATGATGGAGAAACACATAACTATATTGACATTACAAATAGCACAAGTAATGTTAACTTAGTTTAAACATGAAAATATATTGGACTAAAATTGGAGTTTGCATTTATACACTGTAGTTACAACTAAAGAGACCTTGAGAAAAATGTTCAAATATTTTTTTAAGCATTCATAAGCCTACATGTCAACTCAGTTAAAGATGGGTTATAGTTTTGGGATATCTATAAAAGGTATCATTGACTATTTAAATTCATTACCAGATACATGTAATATGAGAAAGATTGTATTCTAAACTATTTCAGTGTTTGTATTTTATGATCCTATAAATAAACCAGAGTTCTGGGTAATGCAAGAATCAACTTGGCATTCATGTCAAAAACCAAGTGAAACATGCAGGTTGTACTCTGTGTGTATGCTTTGAGCCTCAATATGCAAGGATCAATTCAAAGGGTTAAATTAACCATTACACAATAATTCTGTTCAACGTTTACACTAACATTCACTGGAAATCATAGGAGCATTACAATATCTCACACACATATTTTGAAATGCAATGTGGACAATACGAGACAATATCTGATTCATTTCATGCCGATTCACATATTGCTACCAAAACTATAACCCAGCTTTGATGACATCAATGTTCCTATAAATGAGATAACATCAGCTTAAATGTGAACCACTTCTAAAAATTTGCAATTTTAACAACATTACCACATAAATCGTTAAAAAACCCTTTCCCTCAAGCTTATTGCATTGCTCATAAAGTTTTAAAAGTTTTCCCCTTCTTCATCAGCAATATTCACAAAAGATGATGCATTGTTCATAACTACAAGAGAGAACATGTTTGTGACCATAAGCACCTACATCTGAACCCAGTTCATCATACAAACTCAATAAGAAGCTAGCTCCCATGTCTGTTAGGAATGTTCAGTTTCCCCTAGGTTCAAATCTTTGCTCACAAGATACACTATCAACTCAACATGTACAACCCATAGAATACTGAATTCTCTTATTCTTATAGGTTTTAATACAGGAAGCTCTAGGTGCCTGTGGTCAATGAGTTATGAGGCATACCAGAGGAATGACAAGTCCTCACTTCTTTTATTTTTACACTCCAGGATTGTCAGCATTTCTGTCAGAGCTAGTCCAATGCTTCAAAGCAATCATGTACATTGACTAAGATCAATGCCTTGCTGGACCCTGTTGCATAAATAATTACCATTAATTAATGTTAACTTCGCCATCAATGGTACCATCCACAGAATATACTTGGTTGCCTGTTTAGCAATGTTACCATAGTATATAGTAACCATTGATGGCAGAGTAAAAATGAATGGTAAGTTGCATGAAATGGGGTACAGATTATAATGTGAAAATTGTTCTTCTAGATAAAGGGCAAGCCGATTATACCAGGTATCAACATGACGAATATTGTTTTGTTCGGCAATCAACATAGGCTTTCCAAATAAAATATGCTGTATTGATACCTAATTAAACAGTTAGCCAGACCAGACCAAATACCACTGTCATATGTCTTTTGCTAGACTCTATTAACAGCACTGCACAGAACCATCATGTATCAGAGATGTGTGATTGCGCCTTTAATCTCAACAAAACCTGCTTTCCAATAATGAATATTAAGACTCATGGTACACACTATGTGCTTAGATCAAGAGGGTTATGGTACGTTAATAACATAGTAAATGTCCTTTCTCCCTGTAGGCCTATGCATCCCACTGACCGTTGCCAACTAAAAGCACCAGGGATATCTCATGTAAGGTGTGAAATTTGTTTCTGTGGAAAGAAAACCAACACACATCCCATTTTTCGTGGACAAGCAACTTTAGATGCAATATTTCGTTTAATGCATGTTTTTGATGTACTTTCTCTCCCTTTTTGGTATTTTCCCCAAAATTTTGAATGTTTCTGAAACAAACTAAACTAGCTTTGTGTCATTACTTGATTAAGGAACTTCCATTTATGCCTGTTTAGGATGACTTTTTTCCCTCTCTTTTTCTAGTATCGTTTCTCTGGTTTTTAAAGTTTCTGAAACTAACTGAACGATGTTAAGATGTCACAAGATGCTTTGGGAGCTTATACAGCCAAACAATATTCAGGAAGGATACAGAGATAATATGCCAGTATAAAATTAATTTAAAAGTATTGCTTTGAATGTTTAATACTGTACATACTCAATCCATGTCTTTAATTGCAGTCTTTTGTCTTAGTCCAGTTTACCATGTCTTCATAGATATACTAATGTTTTTATCATGGTCAAGAGATCATCCCAGTGTGTAATACCATCTATAACAGTTAGTCCACATTATAACTAAACAAAGCCATCTTTACCATTACAGCAATTTAGTATTAAACAAAAATACTAACAGGGTATTATAAGTCAAATAGTTAAATAGAGGTATTATAAACCATTGGTATTTTAAACTTAAGTAGAGTTGCAGTAGGCTGGTGGTTTAAATATACTCATAAAATAGTTGACTGTGGTTCAACCATAGGCACTCAAATCCATGTCACTCTTGGGGGACTGAAAATATGTGTTCCTATAAAATGACTGCATGGCACACAATGTCCTAGTTGACTTGAAGATCTGTAATTTGACTTACAACTTGGCAAAAGTATATATACACATCACTTTGAATGACAAGGTGCTACATGTATATTAAAAAACAGTCATTATTTTGTATAAGTCAAGATAGCACGATGAGTGTTTACAAACATTAATAAATACATTTAAGTGGAATGGCATATCCGTTTGTAAACTTCTTCTACCTTTTAACATTCAGGTTTTACACACAGTATTTACCATTCATGGTCCTGATCATCATTCAGATTATTTCAATTGGTAACATATTCAATCAATGACATGATTATTTTGATAGTGACATAAATAGATTTACTGATGGTGATCCTGTCTTTAACATCCCCATACTCTCTAGATGTATTTGTATTACCAAGAGACTAAATTACACAACTACATTATGTTGACCTGATGCTACTTTGAAATATAAAGAGAGAGAGAGAGAGAGAGAGAAAAAAAAAGATAGAAAGGGAGGGATGGTACACAAGAGAGTGCAAAGGGGAAAAAGGATATAACATGTAAGAAGAATTAACAGCATGAAGTACCCTAGGAGTTAAATCCTGGCAAGCTGCCAAACATGAAATCTTGGCACAGAAAATGCTGTTATGAACATGGATCTTGTCTTGTAGAACAGTGCACATAGCTCTTTGTCTCCAAACATTTCAGGCAAAGAATTGGCAAAGACATGTAAGAGCACCATTTCAAAACCTGTAACAATGGATTGAACCACAGTGATTCCCCAAATGCAACATTTCAATCAGTAGAATATGCTATTGTTTTGACAATTGCAAAAAGTATAACAGACTTTGTTATATACTACACAAAATTATAGATAACAGACATGCATGACTACACAATAGCAAGCATCCAGTGCAGGCAGGTACCTGAATTTGAAATGTGGACCCCATAAATTAAAGGACTCCTCCGGGCTGGAGATTTGCATTATTAGAAAAATAAAGTAAAAACTAAAAAGCACAACATTGAAAATTTCATCAAAATCGGATCACAAATAGCAAAGTTATGAATTTTCTTAGGTTTTGAATTTTTTTAGGAAACAGTTTTTGCCATCTTCAAATTGGCAAACTTATGATGTCTCAGTCCCCTACTTTCTTTGTATTTTATTGTATCAAATACCAATTATCAAGAATTTCTCCCCCAAGGACATAAAACAGGAATTAATCCTTGTGGAATGTTCAAGGTCACAAGTGCTTTTACCTATTTCAGTATGTGGGATAGATTTTCTGTATATGCAATATATGAAAAAATGGAGAAAAATAGGATTTCATATAATAATATACACAAGAAGTAGGGGGACTGTGACATCATCATTTTGCTCATTTGAATATTCAAATATCAAATGAGACAATGAGACAATGCCAAGAACTGTTTTACGAAAAAAATTCAATACCTAAATAAATGCATAACTTTGTTATTTTTCATACGATTTGATGAAATTTTCTGTGTTGTGCTTGTTAAATTTTACTTTACTTTACAAAACTTTTAAATTTCAGCCCGGAGTCCTCCTTTAACCCTAATCAGACTGGGGTGTTTTGGTAGCTGTCAAGACTGGGGGGGGCCATGATGGCCCCCCCTAAGATCTCGGCCGCCGATCGCCGCGACCGCGCCGAAAATTTGCACGATGGTAGTGAGCCATGTAATCTACAAGACTGCGCTGTTAATTTTCCAAAATAATATGAATTATTTTTATATGAATTAATTATGCTAATTTATGCATGAAATCATACTTTTTGCTCTTATTGAAAAAATAAAGCTCCTAGAATGCTAATTTTGAGTATCATTATCCTTATAGCATTCCTAACAATTGTACTAGAAAAAAATTCTCGTTTCAAAATTAATTTCTTATGTATTTTATTGTTTTATGAATTCTTATGTATTTCTTTGTTTTTTCGACCTTTTGTTTTTCTTTTTTTTTACGCAAAAATCATTTAAGAACCATTTTTAAGCATAAATATGCTAAAATAAATTGATTTCAGCCCATGAAAGTGAAAATAATCATACCTTATGAATTAGGTGAGAAAAACTCAATTTGCATTGACTTTGTACACAAAATCACGTTTTTGAGCCATTTTCGGTCTGACGGATATTTTGAAATCGTGCAGCGTCGTAACGGTACGACCGATTTTTGCGAAAATGGTTTCAAAAGATGCGCGAGACTTGAAAGTAAAAAGTCAGGAAGCGGCGGATCAGAATTTCGTGCGGCGGAGTGGTCGCGGAAAATGTCGAGGGGGGGCCATGATGCCCCCCCAGTCTGATTAGGGTTAAGAGAAGTTAAACAGGAGCCTCAGTATACAAAGGTACCCTATTTAGTATGATACACAGTACACCTTATAATAAAGTTGGAATCCCTAAATACCCTCATCTCTTACTAGCAGATCATCCTAATGATACCATACACCTGGGTATAGTGCGGCAAATGTAGTTTAATGCCTTGCAAGAGGATACTTGAGAAGCCACAAGAACCCTGTACCTTGACAGGGACAGTCCGCTGAATAACCACTCAACCACATTACCATGGATTAAAAGGTTTTTGACAACTATTGGTCACTTTGGCAATGCCAAGGTTACAACCATTTTTGTGTGTTTTCGCTAGACAAGTGCATATCCAGCAGCCTCTGTGGAGTGACTTCCAACACTTATGATTTCCTGCATTCTGCCATGGCTGTAGAAAAAGCCAAACCATCTTACTCCTGTATGACTGAATAAACTTGCACCTTCATGTGTAGGTCGCAAGGTGTACCCATGAGAGGTGCATGTCTGACAACCCACAGGTTAAGACCACATCATTACCAATGACACTGCGGTAGGAGAACTTGAACAATTAGATAATTTTATTGTAATCAATAACAGCGATTGCTAAGTTTCTCATAAAAAAAAAAAAAAAAAAACAGTATGCCAACTCTGATTGTTCCTAATTGAAGCTATGTTGACAAGAAAGTCAAACTTGTAAGACAACATCCATTAGCATAACCCTTCATTAGCATACAATGTGGTTCTCTAACATCAAGTTCACAAGCCCTTTTCTAGACAACAATGCAGTGTGCATCAAATATATTGGTACAAGAGGAATCATTTGTATCATTTACGAACAGAATCAGATAGCATTTGGTAATTCTTTGGAAAAAGAGATTTTCTTCTGCATTTTTCCCCCATCGCATTTGATGGCGTAGATCGTGAGATATGATTAATTTTCTACAATCATGAAAAATCCATAATTTGTTTCCATATGTGAATGGCATGGTGTAGCTTCGAGACACAATCTACACTATACAGCTCTGCTGTCAGGGCCATGATGACTAGAGAGCAGTAGTAGTTTGTGCATTGCAATTTTTTATAATCGCTGAATTTGAGCGTAACTTTTGTTTTACAAAAAGAAATCATATGTAATGTAGTGTATCAGCAAGAAAAATACATCTGCTTTAATTTGAGACCAAATACACATTATGTTTGAGAACATTTAATACCTAAATGATCCCCCATTTGTACCATTTTATTTGAGACACAAAGTACATCACTAAAATTTCTCTGATGGACTGTATAGCACACTTGATGACCAATGCATTTTTAGCGGGCGACTTCAGAAAAGGAAATAATTTCTGTGTGAACATTTAGTCACATTGCCCTTTAAAAAACCAGCAGTCTAACAATACCTATTATGTAAACCTGTACTAAAAATCTGTACAAATGTATTAATATTATCATATAAATATATTAAATGAATTATAATTTAAATACAGAACAATGTCTATGCACACCTGTAAAATTATGTTCGAGTATGAAGATTTAAATAATTGTAAAATTAGACGTTTTTACACTGATGGGTCTAAAAGCATATTCCGCGCATCTTTTAAATTCGCAGGCAGCAGCTGCAAATGCAATCTTTGGCTGCATGACTATTTTTTCCACCTTTCTTTGGTGTTTGAATATTTCTACTTTTACAGTTAACTGTTAGACTTTTGAAACAATCGAATATAGTTGTTGTTTTTAGTGTCTGCATATTCCGATGTTTAAAAATTGACATCATTGTGGCGACGTTTACTTCCAATTAAATCACTGAATTGCCTTTCAATGTGCAAATTTGTACGTGGTGATTGTACATGTATTACCAATTGTATTGACATTTTTAAAAACAGATTAAGACTGGTCTCTTTAATAATTCATCAGTGGTTCCGTGAAACGACACATTTCTATAATTTGCAAGTGTTGTTGTTTTTACAGCACTGTTATTCATAACATAAATATTTATTCCATCTTATTGTCAGTTCATGAAGTCACTTCTTATAAAAACTCATTATCATTCTTTGCATAACTTTGGTCCACTATTTCAATTAACTAGTTCTAAATCTTCCCTTATCCAAGAACTAATTTAGGATACACAAACTCAAACCCAATGGGAGAATATTTCATTAAACTATCCTTCTTTCATTACAATTGGGATATTTAGTTCAAATATGTAGATAGAATATGGATTATGAAATTTAATTTCCAGAAGTTACCTCATTTTTATTTATTTATGTATTTTGTATGGTTCTGATTAATTTGCGATGCATAATACAGAAGTGATTAATGATACAATCAATGGCTTTACTAACAGCTCATGCAGTTCTTCCATGATACAGACTATGATCATAACCTATGTGGGTCCCTGGGTAGAGAGCACTGCCAAAATTCAATTCAACATAGCTGTATATCATGTTGAAACAGATTTCTCAGTGCTATACCCAGGGATTTTTTGCACGATGTGATGAAGGCCCGTTTCTCGAAACCATCGTAAGTCTAAGTTCTTGGACATCCCATCGGGACATGTGTTGTAGAATTAACACGGGTTTCAATGGGATGTCCACGAACTTAGACTTATGACGGTTTTGAGAAACGGGCCCCAAGGTCCCATTTCATAGAGTGTTACTATTATAGCAACATTGCCATCAATAGTAACTTTCATGAAATACTGCATTTTGATTGGTTGTTGGGCAACATCACCATGGTAGAAAAGTAAGTCTTTATGCAACGGGACCCAGATGCAGAGAGGTGCACAATCTGTTATGACCATGTAGTGGCAGATCCAGTATCACATCAGACAAAAGATTTAGACAATAGGGCCTCTTTAAATCTTTTATCTGAAACAATGCTTGATCCACAACTGGGTATAGCAGTACCATGGCGGAGTCACTTCACTTTGGACTCAGAAACATGTACTTGCATCCAGTTCTTTTTCAAATGTTAAGTGTAGCTTGAAACTAAAGTAAACCTATTGATTCCTACTGTAAGCACTGCTCATTTTCATTCTTGTTAATGCTTCATTCTTTACTTTAAAGTAATGGTCTGGGTCTCAGGTAAAAGGAAATGAAGAAGTGAAAAAGAACCCGAAGGCAAAAGAATAATAAATATTTGTGACCTCTATCCTATTTTCAATATTTACATCTGCATAATCTCATTACATGTACATATGAATTATTTTCTTCTAGGAATATAATATTGATGGCTTTCAAGATATAAAAAGGATGTCTAATCTGAACACAGATCAATGCACCATGTATGCTTTCTTCAGTCAGTCAGTGCTTAAATGTTAGTCAAACCCAGAGATAAGAACTCTCTCGTCGGTTAAAAGAGAAGTTCAAACCCAAGTTAAAGGCAACTGTTTTCTAGCAAAAAGAGTGTGGAACCCCTTTGTCTCAAAGAATCACTGAGAAGTTAAAATCAGTGACACAATATTTCACTGATGTTTCAAACCTGAGATTTCATGATAGTCTTATTTAACAAACCCTTTACACAAATACGCCTATACAGAAGAGCTTTAAGACCAATCAACCACTACTCATTCTAGACCACATAGAATCAAAGAAAAGAACAATACTGACAAATATCTCTCAACTTACCACAAAGCCTCCCAAAAAGAGACCCATATATTAATTTTAAAAACATCCACTTAAATAGTGGTATCTACATCTCTAAATTGTAAACATGCATGTTTTCATATAAATACAAATATCTTTTTTCTTTTTTCTTACAATATCATTTAAAAAAAACATATACAATCTATCTATCATCATAATTCAGAACTTTCTTTGTATTGTATTCCTACACATGGCTATTTGTTCTTGAAGTCCCTTCATTTTTAATGATATTTTCTAGCATATCAAGCATTTCACTACCTCCTGCTTGTTGTTGTTGTTGTTGAGGTTGATTGGTGCTTTCTGACATCATACCCATTTGCATCTGCTGTGCATTAGTCCCAAATGTTTGATTTGTTCCGCTAACAGAAGAGCCATTCTGCATGGCTGCAATAGCAGCATTCCCTTGAACAGATTGTTGCATTGTGACTTGTTGTTGTTGTGGTTGTGTTTGTTGCTGATTTTGTTGTTGATGGGGCTGTTGTGGCTGACCTACAAATTGCTGCTGGGTCAAAATGGAAGGGTTAGTGTTTGTAACATTGCTCATACCACCTTGTGAGGTGATATTCTGGAAAGTTCTCATGTTAGAGCTAGAGTCCATGACATTTCTTTGAGGGAAGCGCGATTGCGTTGGGTATGATTGCTGCATCATGTTGTTACCTTGGAAGTTGTTGGTCTGTTGTTGTTGTTGTTGTTGTTGTTGTTGCATACGGTGCTGCAGGAGCTGATTGGTCGTCCACTGGCCTGGTAGGTGCCTCTGTTGGTACTGTGCCACTCCAGCCTGACCCATGTTGACATTACCAGCAGGAACGGAACCCATATTCATCTGGTTTCCCATGGCTGCAGATTGCTGCATAGAACGCATATTCTGCTGCTGTTGCATTAACTGACGTCTGATCTGAGGAGTAAGTCGTTGCATGACACCTTGTTGATGAGGCTGCTGCTGACCGGTCATACCTTGCATCATACCAGGGTGTGCTGCTGCACTAGCTGACATACCATTACTAGAGTGACCAGGCTGTATGTTAGGTGTGATTGATCGTACGTTTGGTTGTGCAGCCATGTGTGTCATCATACCAGCTTGCTGACCTAGCTGCTGAGGCATACCTTGAGTACCAGGACCTTGGAATGCCATAGAGTTGCGGTGCTGTGCTTCATCGTACCGAGGTGGTGGTGGTCTATGGATGTGCATCTGGTTGTTGCCCTGCTGCATGTTATGACCCTGATGCGGTGAGTAGGAGTTTCCACCAAACTTTCTTTGCTCTGCATTGGAGTTATAACGGGGTGGATTCTGCAATCTCTGGAGGATTTCTGGACTAGCCATACGCTGCTGCTGTTGCTGTATAAACTGAGAGCCCTGTCCAGGCATCATGTTCCCTGTTTGGCCACTGGATAGAGCTATGTTTTGAGAACGGTTATCCTGGATAAATGATTGTAACATACTCGGAAGTCTGCCATGGGGAGACTGGCCTCGCATAGAGGCAGAGTTATTTGCAATGTGCGTAAGTTGGTCAGCACTAGACATGGAAGCGTTCATGGGCATCCTTGCATGATGGCCCTGTTGGTTGGGCATGCGAGCATTCTGCAGAAACTGCCCTCTACTCAACTGCTGTTGCTGCCGCTGAGCCTTCAGGAAACCTTGTTGACCTGATGTTTGTTGGTTTACAAACGAACCTCTCATGGAAGGATTTGATGTAGCAGTGGCCTGCATTGGATTTAGCTGGTTCACCTGGGCTGCAATGCTCTGGGCTCCACTACTCGCAACTTTCTGAATGTTTTGTCCGTTAAAGCCTACCCTTGCTGCCTGAGACACATTAATTTGCTGGGGCTCTTGTTTTATCATGACACCTGTACCTGGGGAGGGTTTAAATTCATGTATACTTGGCAAAGGCCCACCTTTTGGCAAAGCTTCAGTGGCTACAGTATTTGGAGGCCCCTCCATCATTGGATCATATGAGTCTGAAGTCTCAGTTTTGGGGATCACTGCATTGTCCGCATTATTTGAAGTGGCATCAGGTTTTGCTTCACCTTGCTTATTAGGATCCTGACCCCGAGGTGAATTAGTCGCTATGTCGGGCATCTCACCAAGTTGATTGTGTATATTATTCTCCAGACTGTCAAGTGCGGATAAAAGCGTTTCGACATTGACACCAGATTTCAACATTTCATCCAACTGCATTCCACTAGAATCATCCAACAATCTCATGACATCGTCATTGTTATCAAGATCATTCAGTAGGTCCGGTCCTAGCATACCATCGATACCACCTGCTGCTGAAGCACCCTGCACAGTCTGGTTGTTATCAGCATGTTGAGCCTGATGATTGTTGGCACCCAACCTGTTTGCATCTTGTTGTTGGACGTACTGGTTTGGTGTAGGTACCTGCTGTCCTTGTAGAAGCTGTTTGTTGTTGTCAATACATGGTTTCTTAGCTGGTGATACATCCCCCCTGACACCACTGCTAGAACTGCTTGCTTCAAGACTCAGAGCACTGGTTCGGTTGATAGCCTCCTTTGGAGAATCGGGGTTGGGGCGTTTTCGATCCACCGCCTTTTTCTGCAAAATAATGAAAATAGGAGAACTAATTAATTTTATGCTCAGTATAAATCTTTGTTAGATTAAAGGAGAATGAAACCCTAGGAATTGATTTGATGACACATAACAGAAAAAAAATATCAAAGAAATGTATCAATGAAAGTTTTATAAAAACTTTAAATAAAAAAATAAGGTAATTATGAGCATTAAAATGTTGAGATCACTAATGCTATGGAGATCCTCAGATTGGCAATCAACCAAGATGTGTGATGTCATACATGAACAACTTTCCCATTATTTCTTTTTTACATATTTCACTCAAACTGTCTCTTTTCTCAATTCTATCTGATGAGGTTTATGGAAGGACATACAAGACAGGTTTCATGGACAAAGAATCTGTACAATCATAAGATTTAAGGAAAAGAGATGTTTTTGGTAGTTTTTTGTAAAAAGGGAGAGATGTACATGCGTGACACATAATTTGTTGCACTGTTTTGTAGGATTACTTATCTCAACTTTCAGATGCTCATTATTTATTCAAATTCTCAAACTTTCATTGATCCATTACTTTGAATTTTGTTTTACACAGTTCAACTGGTTCCTAGGGTTTAATTTTCCTTTCAGAAAATGTAAAATACTAAAGAATACTGTTTGCTGAACACAGTCAACCTTGCCTAAGTTGAACTTGCGTAAGTTAAATAATCACAGTCTAAGGCCTATTCAAGTCATCTTCTCTTTATAATCACAGTCTAAGGCCTATTCAAGTCATCTCCTCTTTATATTCTATTGTTTTCAGCCCTCTATAAATCAAATTTTTCTTAGTCAAAGGTATTTTTTTCAGTCCCAAGAGATTCCACTTAGGCCAAGTTGATTGTACATCTGTAATTTATACGATGTCTTACCTTTTTAGACCCGACTCAGCCAAAACTGATATACATGTATAAAAATACCCAATTCATTTTAAAAAGATGCTGAAGAAGCTTTTACTTTCATGAGGGTTTTATTTTCAAGAATTTTGTATAAGTTAAACTTAAAAAAAAACAAGTGCCAAATATACACCACAAGCAAATACAGACAAGAATTTCAAGTTGTTGGTTCAGGTTTAATAATACTAGTAGTCCAAATCTAATGCCCTGAACTTGAACTTAAAGAGCTCCCTCTATCATAGTTCAGAAGTCAAGTCATTTCCTGTTATGAACAGTACAAGTTACTTCCTTTGCTCAAAGACTAGACCAAGGAAAAAGGAAAATTATAAGAAAGTATGTATGCCATATAAGATCTGCTGCTGCATGATAATGGCCTATTATACATTATAGATTTTGGTAGAAACGGCAAATCCATAGCATCCAAAACATATCAAACAATGAGGCCCCATGAAAGAAAAGCGGTATTTATGCAAATAATGTTGAAAGGGGGTATCTGCCATATTTCATACTCATACACGCAAATAAAAACAAACAAACATTGCTTCACCTTCAGGTTTATAAAGGAAAATTTAATCTGATCCAATTCAGATCTAAAGAAATATTAATTTTGGCTTCAAAGCTTTCTGAAATGGACACAAGAAATTTTAAATTGCCTTCAAATTGTTTGTTTATTTGCCCTATGAAGGTACACAAGCAGAGTTGAAATTTTCAGTTTGATCCAATCTCTTACTGAGTAGGCCTACTGTAAAGTAGAAACTTTCTAGCGGTTAAACTTTTGTGCTGACCAATCAAAAATGAATTCATGCATTTACAGCTGCTACAGTACCTTTGCAACATAGTTTTACAGAATTTTGTTGTTTTATTTTGGGCCCTCCTGTTGACTGCAAATATTTTCACTTTGGCCGTTTGAAGTGATACAATGTTGGTCTCTGAGTATTTAATGTAGATCCCTAAATTACATCTGAAAACCATTCTAGGTAAAAGTGGATAATATTACCATAAAAATGTCTCAAATTCAAAGTCAAGAGTCCCTGCTAAACTAGCTCTATTTTCTTATACAACTTTACATTCACGGATGCGAAGGAAAATTTCAGGACAATATCTTTAATAAGATTTCGAAAATAAATGAGCTCAATCTATGACATGATCATGATTAGGAAGACCTATTTTAAGGGCAATAATATCACTGCCAGTAGAGGTTTGTTTTATAGTTGGACTGTTTCAAGCGTAGAACACAACACTATTTTATCTGTAATCTACAAATGTATCAAAATAGCCAATGCTCAGTATTGTGTGTTTGGGTTTTACACAAATGAGCAAAAAGACAAGTAGAGACAAGCACAAATAAAATATCATTTATGGCATAAAACTATTAAAAGTATAATGTGTATCGTATGCAAAGTAGCACACATGAATCAAGTAGCTATCTGTAATAACGAGGCCTATACTATCTATGAAGTAAAACAAATGTTTATCATCTTCCTTGTCTATGTTTACATGAATTCCCTTTGCAAGCCTAAAAATATGTATTTTTTTTTTTAAAGTATAAAAACTATACCCCTGGAACCACTCACTATACAGAGAAGATGGGTGTTTTTAATAAACAAACATTTACAAACAACGATTTAAATCAAAGTAATAAAAACAGATTTTGGTAGTAGAGCTAGAGCATAGTGATGTATACACACTGTACAATGTATTCTTCCATCCTGTGTGTAAACTGCTGCTGTTTTGGAGTACATTGAAACTTCATTGAAATCCACACAACAACCATACATAGCTGCAGCGACTTGCTGTACACACACCAAGCTAATACACACATGTACTAGGATGGTACTCACTCACAATAAACTTTGTAGGGTCAGGCTAATTTATGAATACGCATGACCATGAACTACTATAATATTATGTAGGCCGGAGTATTAAATACAGTATCAAGAGCTCTGTTCTATACCCTTCCTCTCTATTTCCCTCTCTTTTTGAAGTATAATGTTTTTATGAAAGTTATAATTATTTTCTCTTTATGAATATCTAATCATTGTTTCAAACATAAACAATGACATGGTGCATAAAAACGCACTTCCTCCATTTTAAACTTCAGAACTGAATTTCACTAATTTATCATTTACAGCCTCCCCCTTTTCCCTCTATTAACCCCCCCTTTTTTTTCCCCCCCCCCCTTACATTTAAAGTCTCTCATCTTCTCTTTCTATGTGGTATTTATTATTATTTTCCCTTTCCTTATCTCAATCATTGTTTTTATTTTTATTTAGTACATCATATTTTCTTGCTATCTTTCCTTTTATCATTTCTTCTTTGTCTCCATTTCCTTAATTTGGAAACTTTCACTGTGGTGTGTGATTTAACCCGTTGTATACTAAGCCCGCATATATGCGGGCTGAAGAAACATAGAACATCCCTCTTGTCGACCATTTATTCTACTCATGATTGCATAAACATATAAAGACCTTATATAATTCAAATCATCTGACATTGATCTATTTAAAGCTGTCTTTGTTTTATCTGTAAATGAAAAGAATTTCTTGCAAGCATGCTTGACAATCACGATTCATTCTGCTTTATTAAAAGTTCTCAGTATACAACGGGTTAATCATGGTTTAAAATTCAATTGCGTTCATGGTGGCATTTGCAATGCTGATTGTCGTAAAATTAAAGCTGATTGTCTTTCAAAATGCACCTTAATTTGGGGGCATTTAAAACTTCCTCAGAATATGTTTCAATTCTAGATTCAAACATGAATGTGCCCTATCCAAAAACAAATGTCTAGATCAAGACAATGAGTGATTTCACGTTCGGTGTTATAATCGGTGTTAGTGTTTATTTTGGAGCAGAAGTCTGATCTAACACCGAACGTGAAATGGAAATAAAATCAGTCGGTGTTAGGTGTTGACCTCTAAATTTTGACGTATTTCCGGTTGCTGGTGTTTCATTTTGTGTCAAATGTCGTCTGCTGAACCGAGCTCTGCAGCCGGTGTTAAATTTCACGTACAAATTTCCATTGACTAACACTAAACCCCTAGGGATTAAGAAAAAGTTCATTTCACACTCGGTGTTAGTGTTGGTGTTGGCCAACGTTTGGTTTGTCTTGTGAATAATAAGGGCAGTGGAGGGTCCAGTGGCAGAGAAACTATACTTTATTTTATAGAATAATTAATCAATTAATATATTAGACCAAAGAGGGTACTTCAAGACCTACAAAATTGGCTACTTTTTGGGTTAACGAGATGGATTCACAAATTGGCTACTTACTCTTCAAGCCTAACAAGGGTCCAAGAAATTTCATCTAAATTCATTGGAAAAGATGATTAGAAAATATAAAATAAGGTATTCCGTAGTAAATCGTATAAGGAATAAATATCATCAACATGGATGTCTTCTTAATCTATATTTTAGGAACAAAAGGCATGATCAATCACTGCTAATCTGAACCGATGTACGAAATTATAGGGTCTGGGGGCTACGTGCTGCGCGGTCCGGCCTGGCTTTGAAGTGACCTAGATAACGCTCCATTTCCTGCTGCTTGCAAAAAACTGCCCGAGATATGAACTGTAAACTTACTGTTTCGTCAAAAAATATCCATCATGAGGTAAATTTGTATCAAAGAGAGGTTTGAAGAAGGATTAATTTTCGATTTACTGGTATGATTCTAACCTTTTAGTGCCTTCTTCAGGTATATTCGAACAGTTTTAAACAACAAAACCGGTACTTCGCTACAAATTACGTCGACGCCATTTTTCTTCAGACGACGGTGTTAGGCTATCGATCCGCGCGTGTTTGGATATCGGTATCGACTCTCATGATCTGAGCTCGGTGTTTGAGCTCGATTTTAGCAGAATTTCACTCTGCTAACACTAACACCGAACGTGAAATCACTCAATTACCCCCTAGAGCCTAGACAATTACCCCAGGACAACTAACCCACAGAAATAGGTTTAGGTGTAGTGTTAGGGGGTAGATATTTAGTACAGGTAGTTGTCTGGGGGTTATTGTCTAGGGGGTAGTGGTTCAGGAATTAATTGTCCAGGGAATAGTTGTCTAGGGCTAGCTGTCCAGGGGGTAGTTGTCCAAGAACAAAACAAATGCTGATGCAGTGGAGAGATCTAAAAGTGTGTTCAATGTCCAGTTTCAAATTTATACGCCAACATGAATCATGATACAAACGCAATTACAAAACGCTGATATAAAGAGAAACAAAGTGTGTGTTCATTGTCCCCCATCCCCGGTCATAAAAGTAAACGTGTTTCAAATCTCGATCCGGAGGACAATTTAAACGCCGAAAAAGATGCGTTTTGAAACACAATCAGCTCCAATTTTACGACCTTGAGCATCGCGATTGCAATGAAATGCGACATTGAACATTGAACTCTCGCAATGGAAGCTTCCGGTGAAAGTGAAAAAAAGGAGAAGATGTTTGTTTTTTGAGAGCGGGGAATTTAAAGACGATGGAAATATAATCAGCTTTAAATTTTTGACACTGAACGGTGCACCGCTGATCGCGTTTGTGTTTGTGTTTTGTAAGTCATTTTGTATCATGATTCATGTTGGCGTATATATTTGAAACTGGACATTGAACACACCCTAAGTGATATTTCAGACTCCCATAAGTATTACACAATCTTTCAAACTTCCCAGTTTCTCAAGTTCAATATAATCATCTGGTTCTCTGCTCGTCCCCCTTATATTTTCCTTGAACCCCTTCTTACTTCCTACATCTCTTTTTTCTCTCCTTGGCCAAACTAATCTTCACATTTGTTTTTAACTCACTCCCTTCCCTACAAATTTCCTAATGACCTGAAAGAGATGCTGCCAGTAATGTCACTGCTCTTCACTTTTGTACTAACCCTAGCTAGTGCAACATTGACCAGCCAGGGTCATTGTTGGGCTTGGTGTGTTTGGCTTCAACTTTCTTTGAATTATGTTCAGGTATGTATGGTAAATAGAGAGGACCCTCACAATAATAGGCCTCGAGGGATAATGTTGGTGTTCTGTTAGCACTGGTCTTGACAAACACATATGATCAATTCCAAAAATCACATCACAAGTGTGTCAAATTTCGCAATTTGGTTTGGCAAATCATGCTTTTTGTAAATCTCCTCACTTGTATCTGATTTCCTGGACTTTTAATATGCTGATGTATTGTAGAAGCTAAAAGTTTTGTGAGGGATTTACTTTCACGTATAGTAACGAAGACATCACAAAAACAAAAGAATTTACCTGCCTGGTCCATAAGCATGAAAATACCTGTATGCAAAAAGTTTGATTTACCAGAAACTCATCCAATGAAAACCCTATCACACAAACAGTATTTTTTTAAATTTAACAAAAAACAATATAATATCAATTATTTTGCAATGTCATGTAAATTAACAAATCATGTCTGACATGACTATTACGTAATAAAAATATGACTAAGTAGTTTGGCATGCTATTCATGTGCAAACATGTAGGCCTACTAATTGTACACATGTATGATTATTGTGTAGGTGTATGTCTTTTTTTCATTGGTTTGAGGGAAATGCATTGGCTCTCAGAGGTGTTGATTTGAATAGCTCCCTCTATGTCAAGGAGCGATATAACCATTTTCCCCCCAAGAGGAGAGAATTAAATGGAAATCTATTTACCCCCTCCCCCTCCCTCCCCCTACCCAAACAGTATTTGTATGTTAATCATGTATCTTTTCCTCCTAATTTCGCCTGTCATACCAAATGAATTATAATTATTATATCATTAATTTAATCTTTGTTTTTGTTGTTTTTGTTTTGTACATTAATTTTGGAGATTTTTACTTCAATGAGTTGATTTGATTTGTTTTGATTTGATTCATATTCTAACTCTTTGCATGTCACGTTCATTTGAAGCACAAAATGTAAATACTGAAGATTACTCTATAGACAGCTTTCATACAATCAGTATTGTTATTTTTCAATTTCTGTAGCACAGGTAAAGATATTAGTTTTGTAAAAATTATAAATACCATTATGCAAAAAGTAAACTTTGGAAAGCAAGAGTTGATAGGCATGTTGTAGTTCTAGATTACAACAGTAAGTATTTTCAAAACTTCTTGTGAACTTACAATACATAAAATCATACTGCTGTTAAAAAATGATGAAATCTGTGTACATACAATGTCAATACAAACAGGAAGTGATGATATGAAATCATGTATAAAAGCCAGTCAGTGGCTAGTTGTGTTGATGTATCATTAACATATTGTGCATGAGATCTATCATTTTATGTTCATCAGTAGGAGTCGTCAGCACACATGGTTGGTTGTGGTGCTCAGCCCGTTGTATTGCTTGCCAGTGTATAGGTTGCCAGGGAGGTAGCTTAGCCCAGTGTCTGGTTGTCTATCATGGCTGCTGGCTATATGCACAGCATATATTCAAAGTCAAGTTTAATCAACAGAGTATTGATGTACCCTACTCGGCCGGCCGGCCTAGAGTGCTACATCCAACTACGACTATTGTCAAATGAATGTAATCATTATTAGAGGAATACAGTGATCATTTGACATGTCCCCTAAACTTAACTAACCATCATTATTTCTTTGTTTTAATCCCTGCTCCTATGTTTATCTTTTCTGAAATTGAAAATAAATGTAATGTATGCCAAGGCTTCAAGATTTGGAAAAACAGGGGATGGGAGGGGTGCAGACAGTTAACTGAAAATTAGGGGGGATGGGGGGTGGTGCAAACAGCAATTTCCATGCATTGCTTCTTTCACATGACATGCAGGTCTATACGTTATATGACCGATTCCCAAAATCGAAGGGGGGGGGGGGCTTCTTGTGGCCCCTCCCTTCCCTGCGCTCCAAACGGAAAAAGGAATGAGCCAAAATTTTAGGCCCCCCTACATGTTTCATGGCCTATGCATTTACTGTTTGTCACAAAGTGGTAGATCTACATTGTATAGTTCTTGATGAGACTCTGTCATGTACAGAACAACTGCAACTGAGAAACATGAATGTTACCTAAACCTGTGAGGGTGACTAGATAGAGACTGTATCAAACCCTAAATAGACTGGTGAACTATTATATAAATAGTGTACAATCTATCGCGCAATATACTGGATTATAAGTACGACAAATACTCAATCATCCCGAGATTTTCTCCGAGGCCGCAGGCCGAGGTGAAATAGATCTGCACGAGGGATAATTGAGTATTTGGAGTCATATAGTCCAGTAAATAATGTTGCAAGATGGAGCGTTCACCATTTATTATAGTAAATAAACCTCCGAGATCTTTGACTGAATCTAATCTGGTTTTATCTTTGCCAAAATTTTGGTGCTAATTTAGCTATTAGGACGTAGATTGTTGCTCCGCGTATCCATTGTTATAAGCTGCTGTGCGCACCATTTTAATGTTATTATGCGCTTGCAATGAGGCAAACGCACCTGGCAATCGACAGAATCGATACACTCCCCATTCATTTAACACGGGCTTTCCCGTCCAAAAACCAAAAGTTATATTGTACATATTTACAATATAACAAAATGAAAGTAGGTCACGTGGTACTGATCTATCCAATCCCAATGCATATTTTTCTACCACTATTTACTATTATATAAATAGTGGACACCCTAGAATACAATATACTGGATTATATGTACGACACATACTAAATTATCCAGAGTGCATTTTTGTTTCACCAAGGCCGCAGGCCGAGGTGAAATAGACTTGCACAAGGGATAATTTAGTATGTGGAGTTCATATAGGCCAGTAATATTGTATGATGGAACGTTCACTATTTATTATAGTAAATAGACCCCTAGATCTTTGACCTTGCCTAATCTGGTTTATCTTTTTCAAAATTTGGGTGCTAATTAAGCTATTGTGATGTACTGTATAAGCCAATATTTTCAATGTCCAGATATTTCGCGATTTTGGACTAGTTGGGGAAATTCGCGAGAGCAAAATTTCGCGATTTTGGTGATGATATCATTACTATAAATAGCCTTGTATTGAAGTGGAAATTTTCGCGAAGACCAACTCGCGAAATTCGCGAAAATAAAGACGCCGCGAAAATAACCACTTATAAGCGGTTATATTGTTGCTCCGCGTATACATTGTTATTGACTTTTGTGCGCACCATTTTACTGTTATTACATGCTAGCGCACTGTGGCAATCGATAAAATCGATACTCTCCCCATTCATTTAACACGGGCTTTACCCTACAAAAACCGAAAGTTATATTGTACATATGTACATGTACAAGAGAAAAAAAAAAGAGCAGCAAGTCTATTTGTAATTTTAAGATAAAATTGCCAGGTATAGAGGGAAGTGATACAGAGAATGATTGCATACAGGTAAATAAGTCTGTAACAATCAAAATAAAGCCATTAAGACGAAGAGATCTTTAAACACATTCCAATTGTGTAGGAGTCTTGTATCTCCAAAGTCTGGTCGGTCGCATATCTTAAAGAAAAAAAAAATCAAACTTTGCAATCATTAGGATGTCCCAACCTCAGATCTGGTGAATAAGCTGTAGCCTAACAGACAAGCCTGACAGCATTACAACAGCCCCCTGAACACCTAATAGTTAGAAACATGGCCGTCACAGGCTGTCCAGGAAGTGGGGAAATTTACTTCCTCTCTTGTCTCCAGCGAGTGAGGAGAGAAAAAAAAGTACATTTCCGCAAACTTCCTTGGTTTACTCAAACGATCCATGAATCTTGTTAAACACTCTTGTTCACAGATAAACCAAACCTATTGAGGTGTCATTTTGTTAAGAATAAGATAGACCTTGGCCCTAAATAAATTGGGGAAAAATAGTGGAAAAATGGGCACGCAAAACGTAAAGCCCAAGCCTCATAATTCAACTACAACATATGACAGCAGGCCTCTATTCTAAAATCTAAACAGGGAAAGTAATCAAAATAATATCCAGCCACTGCAGGATCGTTAATTTCTCTGAAAGAGCTTTTTTTTTTATAGTGCCCCCCCCCGGCCCCAGTTGCAGCATTCTTGTGGTACTTGATGTAACAAGGTGAGTTACAGGTGATAGATAGGGCAGAGGCGAAGATAATAATGGATTGTTTGCGCATTCAATGTAGCTTAGTCTGTATGTTTAATCACGCCTCTGTGGATAGGGATGAAGTTCTTATTTGAAACCATTCTTTATGTTCTGTAAATTTTTTATCACGAGGCTCTCTTTATATAGGACATTTTTAGGCTAGCTAAGCTTGTGGGGTATTAGAGCTTCTGTTAGGAGCTGTTTTACACAAGGTTTCAAGCATAGCTTCCACAGATCAATGACAAGCGGACACGCCAGAAATAACATGACGTCCAGAACACGGGAAACATGGCGAATCTGGACCCAAAGGTAGCGCATGCAGCCGGGATCCGCACCATCAAAAGCGATACTAATCGCGGGCCAGTCACAGGACGCGCCGCGCAACACCGGGGCGCCACACACACGCGAACCACAGATCAGTAGTGGTTAGGAGCTGTTTTCTACAAGGCTTCAAGCATAGCTCCACAGATCAAGGACACAGCCCAGATCATTAATTCTCATCAATCTACCCAACAGACATCAGATAGAAAACAAATATCAGGAGTGGAAAGTCATATTTTGCCCTGGTAATGAGGAGAATATCAAATAATTATGAATAAACAAATATAATCTTTTTCTACATAAATTGAATTGCTGTAGATGCTGTTCGATGCATTAGTTTGTGTTCAGCCCCAGAAATATTTATGTTGGGAAAACACATTCTTAAAGGGAGAGTCTGGACCCAAAATAAGTTGCTAAGTTTATAAAAAGCACAAATATTAGAAAACAGATTTAAAAAAGTTTGAAGAAAATTGGACTAATAATAGAATGTTAATATCTTTACGATGCAAAAAAAAATTGATTGCTATACAAATTGGCAACACAGTCACAAAGCTTTGATGTCATAGGGGCACTACTTGCCAGGCATTTTCTATATTGTTTTATGGTAAATTTTCATTTTTTTTTTAAGAAACTGTTTTCATCATAACATTGCCCAATTTATATTGATGGCAATATGCTGTTGCAACTATACAAATGTAATATCGGCATCCCATCTATATATTGTTTATGATAAAATTTTACTTTATTTGTTACGAAACTTTTTCCCTCATGACTTTGCCCAAGATATATTGATGGCAATATGTTATTGCACTACCGTATGCATATTTTCATAAAATGAGAATTGGACATTTCAAAGAAAAGTAATATTTTTCATGAAATTCAACATTCATGAATATCTATCTTCCTTTTATACTGAAAACCAATTTAAAGGGAGTTCACCCTGGAATTTTATTGGTCTTAAAAAATGAAGAAAAATAATAGAAAAATATTAGTGAAAGTTTGAAGAAAATCGACCAAAAAATAGCAAGTTATGATAATTAAAGTTTTGATTCTGTTGACGTCACGTGCGGCAGCTCTCCCATTGGTTGTGTATGTAAATTCCATAATTTGTCTTTTTGTCATGGTTCTTGATAAAGGATGGGTGAATTTGATATAGTCATGTATATGAACATATGTTTGATGGTTATATCTACGGCACAGGTGTAATTGATTTCTTCTGAAAAAAAATGACATTTTATGGAATTTACACTATACAGGTGTATAACTACATAAGGAGATTCATTGTTTGAACGTCATCGAATCAAAATTTGTTAATATTATTTTCACATTTTTTGATGTTAATAGATGCCTGCTGAAGTCTTATCTTCAAATGCCATTTAAATATTAAGTTTCGTTCATGCTTGAGCGCACAAGGAACGTTTTTGTCGGGGGCTCAAAAAAGGCCTTGCGCACAAAATGGGAGAAAATGAGAATACGATCATCGACCTTTTTGCTAATCAGAGACTTACTCTTAACCTTTCAATTATCTTAATGCCGTTATTATCGAATTTATGCTATCAAAATTCATTCACAAAGCTTTTATTTAATTGGAATTGTTTTTGTTTTCTTCTTTTTTTTGTTTGTTTTTTTGGTTTGTTTTGTTTTTTCTTCCATGTTAACAAATGTTTTTTGTGCATTGTTTCATTAAAACTAAAAAAAAAAAAAAAAAAAAGAGGAAAAAAAAGAAGAAATTGTCAACTCCAAGACAAGGGGATTTTGGTTGGTTGGCTGTTGATTTTTGATGAATGATTGCTTGTTTGTTCGTTTGATTGTTTGATTGATGGATTGATTTTTAATTGATCGATTGATTGAAATGAAGGAATGATTGATTGCATTCTGAATGATTGATCGTTTGATTAATGCTTGTTCTCTTTGAATGATTGATATTACTTTTTGATTGATTGTTTACATCGTTGAAGAACATTATAATCAGGAAATCACTCAAAAGAACTAGCCATAAGTATGACCAGTGAAAAAGTAACAATCAACCGAATGGAAGT
>CALNVZ010003428.1:36688466-36709896 GCA_940671915.1 Paracentrotus lividus
CTTTTTTTTTTGTTGATTAAATCTTGCAAGGTCAATGTCCATTTTACATCATGCTTCTTCCATGCAACCGACCCCGTAAATGGACTTCCTGCCTTTCTCCACCATTCCCCAGCTACATGTACATGTATCAGTGACCAAAATTGTAAATTGAGTTAAAGCGTTTGACGGTTGGTGGATGACTGCTTCAAATGGTGTCAGTCACAGAGTAGGGTAAATATCTCTTTGTTCCAACTGACTGAACAGATGTAAACACGCCCATCTACCGGTAATTCAAAAACCCAGAACTACATGTAGGCTGTTGAATGTTGCTGGAATTAATGGTAGAAGGAATTAACAACTATGTCCCACGGACTGTTATCTCTAAAAACAATGACTTTGCAATATACCTGGACTCTAGATTCATTTTTAAAAAAAGATTTGTAGCTTTTAATAGATCAAATACAATCGTCAAAATAAGATGTTTGTGACACTCCTGATTGAGGGCTAGTGTTTATTTTCTTAAAAAGCACACAGAATATCAAAATAATAAAGGATACCACCCAGTTCGTACATGTATTTTAAACAAACTGTATGATACTTCTGTTGAGCTTAGAAATGGAAGTGTTTCATTATGAGAGAACATTAAATTGTGGAGAGACCTAAAAATTTACAATGGTTATTCTGCCAAAGTGTGTGGATACTTAAATTCCCCCATTATGGAGGTAAATGGTCAAAGGTCATTTCAGGTCATGCAACTGGAAACACACTACTATTAGGATGAGCAAAGATGTCTGTTTAATCCCCCAAATGCATTGGATATATGCTGTGCATGCACAACTTTAGACTGTAGCTTCGTACTATTGTGTGAAAATCCTTATTGACTGGTACGGTTTTAATAAGTGTGCTAATTTCAGCGCACACATTCATGCACAGTATACTGTATTCGTAGAAATATTCGCGGTACATTAATTTTCGCAGATTTCGTGCAAATAGCGACAGGCGCGAATTTAAAAACACGCGAATATATTGGCATGATTTCATATGCATGTATTGAGTGGTTTCAATTGCGAGCTTACAAACACGCAGTGCGAATTTAAGAACCTACGAACGTGTTTTGGGGCTGCTTAGCGCGAAAAATTAATCGCGCGAAAATAACAGCGAATACAGTACTTGAAACTAGAACACAAAAATGTATTTTGTTTCCCCAATGTTTGCTGTTCATTGCAGCATGCACTGTAATTGTTGAACTTAGTCACATGATAAGAAGTGTACTAATATGAAGGGGAATCCCAAACTATTTCCCTCTGTCAAAACAAGAGCCTTTTAAAGACTAATATCTAGTCTACGAGATTTATAGCCTCCACACCATGCCCATCACGTTCTATCGTACTCTAGTTTACACATACAACATGCATTTATCTCAATCTCAATTTATATAAGACTTAGTTCTTGTCCAACATTTTGCAATTTTTTTACTTTCATGCATATTGTTCATATTGAGATTTTGCTCATGTTATGAATTAACACATCAATGTACACAATATAATCTGGACAACACTATAGTTGGGCAAAGTTCTAGTCTGAAGCATTTCAGCTTTTCCCAGTAATTGCTAGTCTGTGGTTATTAGACTACTCATTGCCCAGGGAACAGAGCCCATCACAACAGTCAACTGACAACGGTAGCCATCTTGTTCTTGAAGAATACACTTCACTCGTGACCTCACACAAAGGAGGTCAAATCTCCTGAGTATTACTGTTCTAGAGACTAGAATTAACAAAGGTACATCATCTGCATGCTACAGTCAAATCAATTAGCAAGCAGGAGTGTATAGGCAACCAGTACTGCCAACCTAAAAGCGTATTTTTGTCTTTTTCATTTGGATAAGGGGTACCAAACTCATTAAATGTCAATAATTATTCAGATCATAAAATGTCAATCTCCATCCACCTGTCGACCTGAAAACCTTTTATTATTCAAGTGTGTCATCCCTGCATCAAAGGCATTCGTTCTGGTAAATGAGGGACATAGACATTCATTGGACAATTAAATGTTTTCTATGAAGACAGGTGCGATGTAGTATGGCATGATGGTGATGTGCATTCATAGACATCCTATAGATCTTAGTACCCCCTTAAGAAGCGAAAGAGGATAGAAAAAGTACGGAATACGCTTTTTTGTTGGCAGGTCTGGCCAACACGTTTATCACTTTTCTTAATTTCATTCAAATCCAAAGACAGAGCAAAATATTGAAGTTTTCATTGTATTAAAATCTTGTCACATTTCAACTTGAACTTCAAAGGTATAATAAGGTGTAAGCCTATATAACAAAGTTACTGAGTACAAACTTGTGTAAACAGTACTTTAGAAAGTGAATTTAATAGGCCTAAATACCATTTGGTTAAAAGGTAAACAATGTTAAGGTAACCAATTAACTCTGAAAGCAAGCCTCAAAATACAAAAGTTCCCTAACTACTTGCACAAAATTATTGGAAAAGTAAGTATGTCAGAATCGGAGAAGGAATAACCCACTAGGCCTACATGTAATGCAGACAACATGGTGCCTGCAATATGTAGGCCTACAAATTGAAAAAAAAAAGAAAAAAAGAAGAGAAATATGCTTGATGACGCAAGGGTGCAAGTAAAGAGAGCATTTTTTTCCTTCTCACTAGCTTCCTGAAGACCATCTGAACATAAAATCATTGTTGTTTTTATTCTGGAAATCCCTGTCATAACAGGAAAAGCACAACTGTCATGGCTACTTTTACATGCACATGCAAATGTCAGGCCTGCATCCATGAAATAACGGCTCACGGTTTGCTAAAGATAGGAAGTCAAGTTTATAGCTTTTATGTGTAAGCTTGAAACCTTCGATAGAGAGAGAAAAGGATATGTGGTAACACCAGGGTAGACCAGTCAGATAGAGTCAAACAAGTCACATCTAGTGGGTTTTCTTTATGTGTGAAGAGTTAAAACAATATAATATAAAGAGAAGATGACTTAAAAAGACCTTCGACTTGGGTGATCTTTTTTAATGCAATTTCGACTTAATGTACAAGTAGGCCTACATGTAGGCAAGGTTGACCATATTGTTTTTTTTCATAATGCACCAAAGACTTTTTTTTCTTACTATTGATTTTATTGTGATTACTTGAGAGTTACTTTACATATCAGTAAATCATGAACTACACTTAAATTTTTGATGATCTTCTTTGAATGGTAAGACGTCAATGTGGAAAGACACCTAAAGGAACCAGTTTTTCTAGAGTCTTTCCATTACAACCCAACACCCGGACACTTTTGACACCCAACCTGTAATAAACCTACACATAACACTAACCCCTAATCCTAACCCTCAGTTTAGGGGTTGCCGCGTCAGAGTTTCAGCTTATGAAAAGACCAGTTTTCCTCCTAACCTTACAATCTTTGGTTGGATCATTTGTCAAATTATGAAATGAAAATGACATGGTAAACCTGCTACCAACCACTGTTTCTTTCATGTACCTTCATTCATAACTTATCTGATTTAATCTTATTTGTATCTATTCACACAATATGCTCCACTTGTTAGTGTATCCCATTCAAAAATATAAACATCAATGCCTTCAATACATATGTTGACGCTACCATGTACAACTCCCATCTAATTTTTCCCACACTGCTTTTGCTGCAGAGCAGCGTATACTCGATCGCCAAAGGTCAAAAAGTGAAACTCTCTCTGTAGAATGGAGACAGAGTCCTGTGAAAGAAACAAATAGCATTTGTTGTTGAGATCAGGATAGTGGAGCAGGCTCTATTCATTGTAACATGGTTGAATGGGTAATTTGAATCCAAGCAAGAACTACAGAGAACTTGTAGTGTTATGAAGAGAACATCTTTGTTTGAAAAACATTTCTACCACACCAAAATGTAGCTGTAGCACTTCAATGTACACATTATACATAGAAGGATAAACAATGTCCATGATACACAATGTGCGTGTTCTAAGTATATTCTGCACATGTTCACCACTCTTGTCCTTGAAAACTATCTACCTAATTTGTGGGTTCTTCTTCTTCTTCCAGTATGGTACAGTCCACCGCCAGTGTATTCTTTTAAACCTGGTATATAGTTTTGTAATCTACATGTATATAAACTTTCAAAGTATCACTTCAAAAATGACATCTAAAAATCATTCAAAATCTTACAGCATACATTTTTGTAGATTAAGGATTTAGCAAGTTGTATTTATAATTTTGGCACTGTAGGTGCTGTAGACTGACTGGATATCTACTGTAAAAGCCATATATTTTACAGTGTTTCAGGGTTGTTTAATTTTCTATAATTTCACAAGTCCACCCTTGCCAAACTTCCATATAAAATGACTTCCAATTATAATAATGTTCTGATTTTTTTTTTCTTCTTCCATAATTTGAAGGCTATTTTGCTGAAAACATTACAAAATTATTTCAGAGCAAATGGAAGTCATTTACATGTAGTACCTCAAATAAGTGAAAACAACTAGGCTATTGGACTACGGCCTTGTGCGATCAAATCACCACCGCTGTGCACCGCTCTGACTGTAGCTAGCATCGGTGGCGTCTTCAATTAATTACGATTTAAATTCTCGCTCAATTTTACTGCATCCCTATAATCTAAAATTGCCCAAAAGTATTCCATTCTTGGTTTTCAGTGTTTTTTTTTTTTTTTTTTTTTTTTTTTTGGGGGGGGGGGTTTACAGAAAAGGACTTAAATGTAATTTTTTCTTTTTTTTGTGGGGGGGGGGATTGATATTTTCAGATAGAGACTTGAAATGTGATTGTGGGACAAGTGTGAAGTGTGCGTTGTATTTTTGGTAATTGTGCAATGTTAATGGGACAAGTTTAGGTGCGATTAAAATTGGAAAATGTTTTACACTTTAATGAGCCTACATGTCCTAGAACATGAGCTAAGTTATATATCAGCTCTACTGCTGCGACACAGTACAGAAAAGTAGAAATATACAGTTATGTTAATGATATGCCAAGGAGCAAAAGATGCTCCATGCCCTATCTTCCAAAGCATAGTCTTGTCAACTTGACATTTTTCCTCAAGTACTCTTCTTCAATACCACAGAATCTTCATTGGGTTCATCAATTACACAGTATCTCTTTTACCGATGTCAACCAGTTTATTACTTCCACTGTCCTGTGTCAAACCACATGGACTTGACGAAAAGTTAATCACTTGAGGTTTTAACATACAAGTTTCATTTCATGCTTTATGGTCAAACGTCAAAACAGTCTGGAGAGCAAGACTAGAGAGGTATATTACGTGGGGGTAGAGAGACCTAGAGAGAGCGAGGGACGTATGGCGGTGGCGGCAATCGACTAGAGGGCAGTGTCTGTATTATAATCTTATTCAGGAGCGAGGAGCTGGTTTGATGGCAAAGCAGCTAAGGTGATGCGCTTCGCAGCATTCAATGCTCATCAAGAAGGAGCAGGAATCTTCTTCTCTAAGAAAGACAACAACATCGAGCCACGCTGTCTCTCTTTCCTCCTCTATCACTTTCCCCCCAACAATGCTCATCAAGCCATGGAGCCAACCTGACATTTTCTAGCTATATCCCTCCAAGATAACACTCAAGAAAATTTCATTTACCGTTGCTCTGATGCAAAAGAGAGAGAGAGATTTTTTTTTTCAAATTGGGTAATCAGTCACTCAGGAAAGTGTGTCCAGTGGCAGTCATACAAATGTACCCCCACATACAATTTACATACAATACCTACATGTACATGTAAACCTACACGTATAAAAGATACAAATGTGGCATGATAATTTTCTGTAGGTTGTGTGTAAAAAAAACAAAAAAATTCAAAAAGCTCAAACAAATATTCAAAGAACAACTCGTCTTAAAAAGTCATTTTCTGCCGATTTTGCATCAATTGGTCTAGTCTCTAGACTCGTTGTGTGGGGCTAAATCATGTAGGAGCAAATTATGAAATAACTTTTTGGTTTTATATTGGATTTTAGTGTTATTGTGAGGCATTAGATGCACTTTTCCCTTATGATTTTGAAAAACTTGGAAAGAAAAGGAATTACATGTCGGGCATATACATTTGTACATACTAGTATATGCCAGAAACTATATAGGCCTCGTTACTCAGTTCAAAATGTTGATTAGATATTATAAAAACATTATCAAAATAAGTCTTCTGGGTTGGTGTGTTTTGTACAAGAACAATCGTCTTTCTTTAAAAACCATTATTTTGTTACCATGGTTACATTCAGATAAGCCTAATACCTTATTCTTGAGCCATTCTTGAGTATAGTCTGTGTAATTATTACTAATTAATATTGTTATTTTTTTAAAAACAAATTACATTTTCTAAAACTATTTGGAAAAACCAGTGACACTACAAAACCCTCCCCCACCCTCTCCAATTTGTTGTGCTTATTATCTAGCAATTCTACCCTAATACCCCCATGTGCAACTTTCTCACACAAACTGGGTTTGCAAATAAATGATCAGGATACTAGTCTCATTACCCATCAGCATTATGATGAACTTGGTGAGAAAAAAAAAATATGATTGCTAGCAGTGGCCGTACAGAAGTAATACTACGCACAGTCAAACGTACGTGTACTTGTACACACACACACCAGCAGCCAGCCAGCCAGGCAGGCAGGCAGACTAGCCTGGGCCCAATCCAGCCAATTCCAGTACAGGAGACGCAAAGAGTGAGTGAGAGAAAGAGAGAGAGAATGAAAGCCAGTGCTAATAAAGCATGATATAGTGAGTTGAGTACTAGTATTTACATGCTGTACTACCGTACACAGCCGTATAGAGTCTCACTCATGGCCGCTGCAATGAACTGCAATGAGGAAATGGT
Source organism: Paracentrotus lividus (assembly GCA_940671915.1). Taxonomy (NCBI): domain Eukaryota; kingdom Metazoa; phylum Echinodermata; class Echinoidea; order Camarodonta; family Echinidae; genus Paracentrotus; species Paracentrotus lividus. Next base: position 36,695,295 of record CALNVZ010003428.1, read on the forward strand.
GGAAGGGACACTGTTTGATATCCAATGTACGCAGTGCACTGATCAATTGCAATGTGTTCATCAACTTTTTGTTGAGTACTTTTTATCTGACCATTCACGTTATACTGCTAATCCAAGCTTCACTATTAAATTTGTCCAACTCTTTCTTTTAAATTAAATTAATTAGGAAACCTAATAAAGAAACTAATTAAAATTTTTGACAAGTTAGAAACTGTATAGCATTTTGACAAATAGTACTAACCACATAATGACTGACTTTCTCTGAAGAAAGCAACCGTTCTCACCTTTCACAAGGGCGTAGATTTGTCTCCCTTTGGAGGGGGGGGGGCGGTCACCAAGTCCATTGTTAAGTTACGAAAAACTTTACAAATGACTGGAACATTCTTCTTATCACATTCTCAATAATTTAGCACAAGAACTGATCACATTTGTTTGTAAAGTTGTGCACATTGAGAAGGAATTGGTAAAACACGCCCCCCCCCTCCTCCCTAGGAGCATGGGGTAGTCAGTTCCAACCTTTTCATACGGTTACATTATTGGTTGTTTAATTGCAAGCTCACATAAACACAACGTTCAATGGGACAATTATAAACAGTTTTAAGAGTTTGTCTTTAGTAAATCAGGTAAGAATGATCACTTTTTGGATACTTCAAAAGTAGGGGGCCCTGTTCCCTCATTCCCCCCTTGACTTGCTGCCTCCGTTTAGGGGCCATGCATGGGTCTATCTTGCTTTAAAGTTTAATAATATTCAGTCAATCAGAGCATCTTTTTAAACTCCAATTGTATGGCTGAATCTGATTTCAAGTGAATTCTGGGAATCGGTAGTGAGGGCTCTTCAAAATTTTTAAGGGAACTTCATGTAGCTTTGTTTTGCTTTGCTCAGAAGTCTAAAATAAGTACATTGTTTGTTTGCATCTTCATTATGTAGTCGCCAGTATTGTCAAAATGTTTAAAATTGTGTATATTTTTGCTTTCAGAATCTATCTAACAATCAGTGAAACATGTAGGCCTACATGTACAATGTATGACTCTATTCCTTGTGAATAGATCAGTGTGCCCTGCAACAGTTGCCATATTTGTAGCCTGTAGAGATGGCACATGCATGGCATGACAACATGTACACATCAATACATACAGATTCAAGAAGTTCCCAAACAAGTGCAACGCAGCGTAACAGCACAAGTACACGTCTGCTGCACTCCACTGAAAAAAAAAATTCATGAAGTCTACTCTCCCAGGCTTGGGGTCAAAGTGCCCTCGTGTTTCCTCAGATGAATACACTGAGCTGTGATAAGGAGCCAAGCTAGAGCTTGAGAATCCCCTGATGAATACACCGAGCTGTGATAAGGAGCCAAGCTAGAGCTTGAGAATCCCCTGATGAATACACTGAGCTGTGATAAGGAGCAAAGCTAGAGCTTGAGAAACATCCTTATAATTAATGAAATTAATCAATGTTGTCGCCACAATTCGATCGCGTGTAGGATCACGGCCCATTGAGGAGGACAAGCACACACGTTTATTACAACTCTCCCGTCCACATCGCCCTGACTATGAGCTGTTCCTAACTATCGTCCTATCGCAAATTTTGGCCGACGGGTATAAGTTTGTAGTGTAAACTGAGTGGACGCAGTCCAATACTCTTACGATTGTTTAACAACACTTCACTAGGACTAGCTCGGTCGGTTTCCAAAAAAACAAGTGTTAAAAAAAAGTCAGGGCGCCCCCGAATCGTCGGGATCCGTAGATGTAGCCGGGTGTGGCAACTGTTTACCTAAACGAGATGGACGTAACCTATAACACGAAAATATGCACGTCTATATAATGATCGCTTAAAGATGTGCTAGGACGTCATAGCAATACGAGCCATGTATAATTAAATTATTCAAGTTCCTAAAAATTATACATGCGTAGTTGATGCGAGATACGAGTGTCCTTAACGGGCTAGGGAACTTAACTCCTGACGGAGAAGGACGTAACTACGCCAACATGACGTTTCAGTATTTTAGAGCACGATACGGCATGTCCATAATGTCCCGTCCACCCCACTGAGCTAGTTACTACTCCGCGCTGTCGTCATAGGTTAATGAATCTTGGTGAAACGGACTCAACTCTGTTTACACACAGAACATGCAACAGTTTAGGTGCAGACCTTGGTTATAGGAATGGTCCTAGTACAGACCGTAGTATCTTATCAAATCTTGGTTTTGCTGAACTGCCGATACGGGCCCCGTAAACGGATTAAGAACCGAGAAAGCTGCAATTCCGAATTTTTTTATGAACATGTTTTAAAAAAAAATCGATACTGGCTTCAAGTTCATAAAAATTAAAACAGCCAGTGAACAAACGTTCCTTCAACGCAATAGGACTTAACTCCTTAACTTGGAGATAGACGTATCTATGAACAATGGTAATCAATAGAGTTTATGCCCATAGCATCGCGCTTTAATAAGGCACTTTTAAGTGACGGTTTGGACGTGCTAGGACGGATATCAGGAGTCGACGAGCTGTATTACAATCGTCTTGAAACTGGCATAATCAACCGTATTTCGTCGGACGAGCGATAAAGGACGGAATTCGACCGTAATGAGAACTTATTATAATGAACATGCCTAGTATCCGTATTCAAGAAATTATTTTCCAAAGTTATAGTTCCAACCCGCCCAAAGCCCGTTTAGCATTTTTATTTAAAGAGAACAGAGCACAAGAAACGGGCATTAGAACGTTATAGGGAACTGACCTCGTGGACGGCCGCCCTTAGCAGATAGTTGTTCATGCTCCAAAGCAAGAGAAGGAGTAATTAAAAATTACATAGCTAAGCAAGACAGGATTAGAGACAAAATAATTATTTAGAAAAAATCACATATTAAATAAAACTTTCATGGTGTTAAGGCCACCATGTAAGCAGTGAGATGATTATTTCTATATATTTTTTTTTTTGCATGCATAAATTAAGTGTCCTACTTTTACATATTTATTAAACGAGTTTCAGAAACCACATTTATATATAAGCCCAAACTCTTTTATTAAAGTAGATAATGACACCGTATTATCCCTGTCGAAACTGGAGGAGGGATGAATCTTTCCATCCATTTGAGTTTGGGGAATGCAAAATCCTCCATCCCCCGCTGGTCTATGCCCCTGATAGAGTGTTTCTTACAAGTAGATTAAGGGGTTAAGTGTACCGTGTTATAGCCAAATATTTTATTGCGGCACTAACAGTGTAAGTGCATTTGAATATTATCTTGATAGGTGGAAAATTTTAGAATATGTTTTATTTTTTTTTTTTTTTTTTTTTGCGTTTTTCAATGATAAATAAGGATAACGGGGTTGGTCGTTTATTTGAACTTGTTTTGTTGTATTACTTTGTTTTATCTATTTTACATCTTTAATTTTCTTCATTTTATCATTCACATATATGCCCAAATGATTGTCAAATTAAGGTGATTATTCTTTGTATCTATAATGAATCTTATTGTTTGATGAACATAAAAACGTATACATTAAACAAGCAAAAACTAACCATAACTTTACTTATACAAAATAAAGAATTAAAAAAAAAAAAATCATAGTCAGAGTCAAACCGCGAGACGGCGATAAAATGTTTTGTTTAAAATCGCAGGGCCTAACTCCAGAAAATGTGGGGCAAAGTGTATTGAGCTTAAGGTCCCTAGAATTCTCATTTTGTCTCTAAAACGCTAAAGCAATTCAGTAACACATTTATCAAACCTTTACAATGATTTAGGTTGTCCCTAAATTTTAGCAATATTTTTGTTTGTACCCAGGTGCATGAGCTCATCCAACGGTTGTAATCCAGCAAGAATTTCAAACTGGAGAAGACATCAGAAATGATGGAGGCACAACGTCGTGATAGAACACACCCCGAGCCGTTCAGATAAACCTGCTGATAGCATGTTGTTCAGCCCATCGGCCAAACGTAAGTAGCCAAGCCAGCAGTCCTGGAACAGAAAAGCCAACGTATACTCGATCGAGCAAATATCGATGCTCACTAAGAGCCCGTAGTATACGATAACAGGCACCTCAAACACTCTGAGAATCAAAACAGACCAGACAAAGAAATCACAAAGATTTAACAGTTTGGATGACGTCCACTGGATGCTAATGCATAGGACATTAGGACGTCATTGAGATAGGACAGTCTTGTCAACTCCACAAACGTTTGCCTTATCTGAGTGAGGCAGAACTATATAAGAGGGCATGCTGCGGAAGAGGCTACTAGATCAATTTACTCTGCTGCAATCATTAACATGAGAAACACTTGAGAAGAAGGTTCCAGCCTGCTAGATGATACCCGTGCACTTTGACCTGAGTGACAATCGCGGTATCAAAGATTCCTGTGTCTAGAAGGTGATTCATGTGATGGGATCACCGAATCCACAATATGGTAAGTAGCAGCAGTTCAATGTTCCTAAATCATCACAAGCAATGCACATTGTTGGAATCGTGATTTCAAAGAGAAATATGACATTACTGCAAACTCCACCGGTATCAAGCATGAGACCAGCAGCATGTTATTCCCAAATGGAGATTCCAGGAAGTCAAATCCAACTAGACTAACAGTGATAGATTCTTCATTAGGTTATTAAACAGAAGTTCCATCAGATGAGAATCTGTCAAGAAACCAACAATGCAATAACAAAGTCTACAATCTACGACCCGACAGGATTACACACCTAAACTACACCATCCCAACCATAAGCACAACTTTATCACACGCAGGCATCCGAACCTACTCGGGTTATGATCGCCAGAAAGCTCTATGTTGAATTCAGAGCAATCAAAACCATTATGAACGGTCGATTGACACGTGATGGGAAATGATGGGAAGGACCTCTACAAAAGCTCCAACGACGTATCACAACCTTAGTATCACTGCCTGTGGATAGAGCAAGCGCAACACAGGTGTTATGTAGCGCAGATGTTGATAAGAGAGTCTGGTACGGAAGTGGCTGATTATAGATCCTCTAAATGTGACATTCGAAAAGGGTCTAGAACCCTCACACAGGAAGAAAAGAGTTCAGTTTCATAAACGACTTAACCATGTACAGTAAGAGTTTTGATTGGTGCTAACCCCTATGGTTTCAATTTCTCGTCCACATCGCTCGCTTTTGCGCTTGTGACAGAAGTCTTGTCATATCATATCTAAAGCTCCGGTAAACTTATAAATACGCGAATACAATCACGGCATAATATACGCACTGATGTTATTTAGAATAACGATATCGTAGCTTAAGTGCACTTAGATAAAAGTTTAAAGCCCGTTATTAATACTTACAATCCTGATAATTTCAACAAATTGATTGCTACGTCAATAGTTTAATATTAACGAATGTCATAACCGCTCAACTAATTTCAACCGCATAATATTCAGCCTATAAATCCATGTTATGACATGGGTCAGTTTACATTTGAACTTTGGTTACTTACTCTATATGTCAAGAGTGGTATGCCATCGTTAGTCGTTACAAATCACCTCTTGTTTAATTCTCACACGCATCTTTCTTTACTTATTTCGTATTATTTTACTATTTTTTTCTTTATTTTTATTCTCCGCTGTAAACCATTCTTGTAGCCACGAATAACTCAAAAAATATGCAATTTAAAGTTAACTCTTTCAAAACTTTCAGCAAATATAGCTCATGATGAATCTGAGCACCGTGCAAATCTAACATTTTAGCTGCATTAAGCACCAATTGTTGACGTCATCTAGGACGCCATTATGTAAAACACATATCAAATCATTAACTAAATAATTCCATTGATCATCATACTTTAGTACACATAAACTCAAATTGAAGAACAGCATCTCTTCAGGCCCGTAACGCAGGGGGGTTCGGGAGGGTCGAACGAAAACCCCCCCCACTGGCGACCAAACAGGTCCGCTTATAACAAAATAAAAAAAAAAAAAAGAAAATGATAAAATGGTTTATTTCGAAGTATGACTTATCAATTTCTTTGGGGACCCTGTAGCTAATTTTTGGTACTCTTCTTAGCCGGCAGAAGGCAAAATTTTTGAACCACCTACCCCCCCCCCGGCCCGCTAATGCGACGCGCCCGACCGATGAACGTGAAAAATTTGATGATAAATCCTTTTTGCTCGCCCAGCGTGAACGTGAAAACATTTTGAATGTACCGTATTGGTCCACTTTAATGCCGATTTTCGAACGCTCAACCAGTAAAAATCCTAAGTTCGTGCCTGATCTTCATAAAGAACATAGATGTGAAAGCGCCTGTAGTACGTCGATTAAGTCGAATTACTAACGCGTTCACGCGCAAAACAATATCCATAACGAGTTCAAAAAAAAATCACCTCTATTATGGGCTGATTAGAGTACGTTCTCAGGTCATCTTCAAAGCATTAATCAAAGCAAAATGCGCACGCATGCCAACAGAATTTGCGCGCATTAATGCCGACCGTCGGCGAAGAATGCAGCTTGGATGTACAATATGCGAGATAGTTCTCAGCTACTTCAAAATAAGTCTTGATATATTGGACACCAAATTTGACACGAGTAATCACTACGTTTTAGACTAGTTTATAACGAATGATGGCTGTTCAAATTGAACTAACGCGCACGAGGAAATTTTGTCGATTTTGCCCAAAATATGCCAATCTTTTGGCCAAAAACATGCCTAACACAATCTGAATAATTTACTTTATCAGGTATCAAGCGGCAACCCCCAATTATGCTTTTCAGAGTTGGATCACCTCAATTGCAAAATAGCCACTTTTTTTTATTATATTTTATTTATTTTTTTTTTAAATGTCCAGAGACGTGGACGTACAAAAAATTTCGCCCAATGATAGTGACTGGGTCTCAAATAAAAGAAGCATACGCGTTCCAGACAAAAAATAATTCGACAGCCCAATATGTTAAAGAAGCTTTTTAACAGACTGAAACATCTCAAAAACCTGGATGAATCAAAATTTGGAAAATGCTCAATAATCATTCCATATTATTTGACAAGAGTATGTTTCAGGCCAATTTTGAAGATTTTGAAAAATTTGCCGCCGTAACGCGCGCCCGAGGCGCGGCGTTACTGCGCGGCACATTGCTAAAATCGCAGTAAAACTTCCGGGTTTTATTATTACTTGAGTGGATCAATTTATAGACAAATCTCCTTAGGAGTCTTCTCTCCATATATATTAAATCGTCCTTCCAGCGGAACATACAGACAGCACCGGCCGCATCATCACAATTTCAAATTTTCCGGCGTCGTGCGTCAATGGGCAAAAACGTAAATACATAACAAAACAACGTCTGTTAGAATGCCTCCCAAAGCCTCGTCGGCAAGGTCCGAAACCATTATTATTTTTATTTTTTATTCACATAGCTCTCTGAAAGTTTATGAACAGCATAAGTATTTAAAAACAGAAAAAGTTCCAGATACAAATCCAACTTATAAAATGTGGGGTCTACAGAGAAAAAACACTCCGAGATAATATCCTTAATGCAACCCAAATTTCATTTTTTTATTTTTTTTTTCAAAATCCAGAATTAATAAAAATTTAGCCTCTTATCAGGATAAATTAATAAATTTATATGGATTAGATTTTTCTCCCAAATGCTATATTCATGTTAAGGCTGAGAAGTTCCCCAAAAAGCACTACAATTTGTAAAAAGTAATTAAATGTAAAATTCTATCTCACATTACACTTCATTATTAATCTTTTTCACAAACGTTAATTTCAATCTCCGTCCTCACATCTCCGTTCATTTTTGTTCTCATCTCTTCTCTGTAGTACTTGCATCAAATACACTTTTTTTTGCATTACAGTGAAAACATATCAAAAGTACAATAAACCAACTAAGAATAATGTCACGAGAATAAGAACTATAAAAATATAATACAAGCTCTAAGTTATAAATTGTGGATGTATTCTGCCTGCAAATCATCTAACTTTTCTCTTGCCTTTTAATGTTAATATAAATGTGGCTTTGAGGTATTAACACAACACATGCAAACAAGCGTACTTTCTTGATAAGATTGGCGAAAACATACTACTTGGACATTAAACATTGTGTATACTAGTATAGTCAATACATAATTGATACATTAAATGAATAGTCATGTTTTTGAAAATCGGCGAAACCAATCAACTATCCAATATCGACTAAGCTTGCTGTGACTGTGAGTATATCATATTGAATATAATAGTAGTAATTACTATTCTTGAAAAGCCTGGGATCTTTATTTCTTTGATTTCTTACAATAGTCGTGTGTATCTCTGTTTCGAAACAAACCCAATTTTTTGCAAAATGTTACTAATAAAACGTTTAGCTGTTAAAAGAAAAAAAAAACACTAACCGTAGTATATTTCATACCATTGTTTGCTCATAAAGGTTGGATATTTTTTTTTTCGCATGTGAACCACGCCACACTCTTTTGCACCTACTCGGCATTAAAGATTTTGCAATTGTTTGTACCCTACTAATCTACATCTTTTTAGCTTCGGCTTAGATTTCTGAAATGTTTGTCCCTACAATCCACTCTTTCTGGGCCTGGCTGATAACACCTGGACATCTCCCGCAGACTTTTTCCTGGGAAATGAAAATAAAACAAAAGTTTGTCAGACCTCCAATGTTAGAGTTGTTATTGTTTTTACCTCATCCACCACTCAAGGATTAAAGTATCACCAGGCGTTATCTTTTGTCTAGGGAAGGGGTTAGAAGGAAAAGTGAAATCGGTAAAAAATACGGAAATATTCTACCACCTTACCATGGTCAAAACAAGATAGAATAAACAACTATGAACCCCCTAATTAATTGTCCATTTCCCCAAATCGTTCGTTTCAGAGTTATGGCAAGGTTGTTAACGGTAACCCACTTGTTCCTATTTTTCTATTATGATTTTGTTTAAGGCTGAGATTCTACAATACATTCTTTTGAGCAGAGAGAATCTTCTATGTTGTATAAAATGAATTAAATTCAATTTCCAACCCCGAAATCGAAAGTAAACTTTGACCCCTTCTAGACAAATAAATTCTAAGTCTGTGGATCCATAACTATTAATTTAACTCAAATGAACAATCACCAAACCTAATACATCAGACGCGTTTGGTAAAGGGTGTGTAATATATGGGGGCTCTTGGTTAGTCCGCTTAACAGAAAAAGGGGCCCCTAAATGAAAAAAAATGAACAAATAAATGGGCGTTCGACATGGGTGCCAAACCTTTGTCTTTATTATCATTCCGGGAATTTTGGGGTGTTCAAGGTATATCGCCAGGGTCCAACGTGATAGTAGGGACACAACAATTTCAAGAAAATTCTATCGCAGCAAATAGATGTTTTGCTAGATCACACCAAACAATATCAACCATTTGAGCAACCAGGTGTATTTGACCAATACATTTTTTCAATTGAGAAAATTCAATAACTCTTATTTTTTATTGGTTATAGCTGTTATCGAACGATAACCAGTCAGGAGTAAAGGGTCACTATACCGAGTGAGGATAAAAGAAATAAAATAATACCTATTTACAGAAATTGGCCATTAAATAAAATAAAACTTCTGAACACGCCAAATTTCTAAATTTTGAAAAGTAACTTCTTCGCATTGCAGAAATATTTTTAGTGTGGTGATGTGTTTTACTAACTGTGTGTTTAGTGTCTTAAGCTGTCACAATTTTTCAATATTATATCATTTTTTGTTATCTTTAAAGACTTCAAGGCGCACAGTTTCGATATAATACGAGAAAATTGAATGTTTTATGTTTACTGTTACATTTCTTCAATGAATATGCTTCATTAACACTGTTTTTTGTTTTTAACAATATAATGTGTTAGTCAATTATTCCATGTAAAAAAAGGCAAGATAGTTTTGTGATTCATGACTAGTCATTTTTTGTTTTGTTTTGTTTGTTCAAATTTAATGTTTCGATAAGAAAGATTTTCTGGATAAGTAAGGAAAAGAGACTGTCAGTGTTATAATGTTGTTAGGTCATATTTCCTGTAAGAAGAATATTTAACAAACATATTTTGTATGTAGTAGCTAGTCTGTTTGTTTGTTCCCAAAAATTAATGTTTGATAAGAAAAGATTATCTTGGATATATGGGAATGATTATCAGGTATAAATATGTTGTAGTCATATTTATAGTAAAAAAGAACATTAAAAGAAAAAAACTAATATTGTTGTGATCATTGACAGTCAATAGATTTTTGTTTGTTTTGTTTTGTTCGCACAACATAATGTTCAATAAGAAATATATGCTGGATATAGTTGAAAAACATATAGGAAATTCGGAATTGCATATAGAAAGTCACGTATATCGCTGATAGTATATAGACTTTTCAATTTGGACAAGGTACATTATCGTTGATGAAATAATGACCTGCTGAATGGCTAAATGGATAATTTCTATGAGTTTCGTAAATGCAGTATTTATTTATTTACATTTTTTATCATGATAAATCATTCTGAAGACATTTAAAGTAACAATGGCATTAAAAATAGTGCATGGAACAAGTTATACAGCTGTGATGTCTTTAAATCATACTTATGTGAAAGTTTGTTTCCGTTCTTTAACTCATCGTCCACTGCCTACGTATCTTGATTTCTTTACTTTAAATAACCTAGAAGAGAAGTAGATGGAAGTCCAGACCCCATCCAAGTAAGCAGCATCTATAAACACTTTTGAAATGGCTACCAAATAAGAAATATTATATGGTCTTGTGAGAAAGATTTATATGTAGATAAAGTTTTCAATATCCTCAAGCTATCATTTTGACACCGAAAAAATCCCGAAAAATGATGCATGCTTAAAATGAGCAACGCCCATTCTTGGTGAGCGGACACGTTTTATCTACGAAAAGGCGAGGCTCCTGCAAAGAATTGCGCTGGTTGATTTATCCAACCTGCGTATAGGAAAGCCACAAGGGGCTAATACTCAAATAACAGAATAAATTCAGGCAAATATTAAGACATAAATTAAAATCAGAAATTTTCGAAAATCAGATCTATCAATATAATGGAAAAAACAAATTGTAATTTGTTTAGAGTGTTTTGTCTTGGTACCGTTATTCATTTTCTTATTTCTTAGTTTATTTCTTCGCTCGTCATCTGCTTACTCGTAATTTCACGGCCACATAATTACTCAAAAATTTCAGGCCTATGGTGTATAGCTGCCCATTACAGCACGTGGTAAATAAATCGGATTCCTGTGCCATTTCGCGGCGGAGCTTGATCTCCTCTCATCTTAAATACGGGCATTGCTCCAAGTGCACTTTTATTTTGACATAATTACTTTTTTTGTGGTCCAAATAATTAGTTGTCCGATATGAGCTTGGTCTACAGTCCTGTGTCAAGATTAAATGGTACAATGTGAAAACCACTTTTGTTTATTTTATTAGAACGAAAATTACAAATTACAATCTTCGATATCCTTTGTTTGAGTATTGGTTCACAAAGCATAGAAAAATTAAGACGGTTTTCTCTGCAAATGTTTTCATTATACAATTTCGGTGCCTTGTATTTTTTTGCTCAAATAGGGAATATAAATACTAAGTTTTTTCACACCAAAATGAGGAAGTATATCAAATTATACGAATGCCGTCCCACTGCATATAGTGGTACTTATCGTGCTATAAGATGGCCATGAATGTCAGCCGCCCAAATAATAACAAATTGGGCCTAATTTCGAATTGTTTACCACGTCGCAAAGAGTTGGAGCAAATAAATTTGTTTCTAGGAAAGATTTATTATGCAGAAACAATAGCCGCATGTCAGCAATAATTTTTTTGGGGCTTAATTTGCCTGGAAGGCCGGTTAAGGAGGATACACACATTAATTAGAAAATATTCCATACCTAAATGTCATTTTCCACTGTACCATCTTGACACTGTAAAAGTCCAAGGGAACCGTTAAACACTGTTTTCTCAACAGCGCTGAAGCGATGAAATGTACATGCTCTGTAACAGGTTAATAAGTTTAGCTTGTTTACTGCTCGGAAGATGAGAGCCTTGGTTGCAAAATTGCTCCCGTGTTACAATTGTCCCGTCTCCCCCACTGAGTAAATACAAGACAAATCCAGGCACGAGAGAGAGCAATGAAAGTGAAACATAAGAAAAGGAAAACAAAGAGAGAGAGGTAGAGAGATAGTGAGAGAGAGAAAGAGAGAAAAACAAAAGAAAGAGAGAGAGAAGAGAAGGATGTGGAGACGTGACAGAGTGGTTCCACATGTCCACTGTCGCGTCCTCCACAATAGAGGGGGGGGGGAGGTTGTTAAGGGAAAACATGATTTATCGCTTGTTGGATGTTGCTTTGATGTTGTTCGCTAGTTGTTGCTTGTTGTTTTGGGTTTTGTTTTAGTTAAGAGTAGAAAATACTTTTTTTCCAGTACTAAAGTGAATCAAGCTTGTGACGTCTCCCCAAATCACCGCTGAGACTTGCGCGACCTATCTGAAAAAGTCAGTTGATTTTTTTAAACTTGAACATCTTTTCATTGTTTATTTCCCGCTACTTCTTTTGGAAACCAACACACGGCAGATCAGCTAAACCTCAACATTTTGCCACACCCTGTCACTCTTAAACATATGAAGACTTGTCCTATGCGCCCATGATCTGATTATTAATCATATCCATTTTAATTAGAAACATCGATTGATAATCCACGCTATTGATTGTATTTCTATGTGCAATATATAATGCGCACGAAGCAAAATGATCAAGTCACTACATAGCGCCACTCATCTGAAATCCTCGAATAAGCAAGGGTTCAAAGGTGAACTGAGATACTGGCAAATGCGACCGCCCAGCCCTATTTTTTTAGCCGTGTAATTGGTAGTTATCACTTTGGAGCCACATGGGAAAGTGCTGGCCATTCACCTCCATTCATATTTTTGTGCACACCATACTAGTGAATATGGACCATGACATCAACGCATGGTACCTGCCAGGTTGCTCCTTAACAACATGTCAATGGTCCTGTTTACTAGTATAATGTTTTCTCATTGGATTGATCTAAGTCGTGCTGCCTTTTGCAGGATTGACTATAGCATCAGAACGCTAGGAGCCGAACTGGAATGTATAGAGATAACGAGCCTCGTCGGAATGTTGCGCTACAATATGTCTCAAGAAGCAAAAGCTTTGGTGAAATAAACAGACAGATCTAATAATATTCAATGCATGTATCAATATCTTTATGTAAGGTGCTCATAGCTTAATTCTTTTTATGAGTCCAAATTTCAAGAAAGTCAATTCAACGAACGACAACGTAGGCCCTGACGTGCTAAAATTCGATATATAGATTTTTCGACAGAGACAAGACCTTCTTCTTTTCTTTTGAAGTTATGAACCAATATCAAACCTTCATCATGGCGCTGAGAAGCAGGAAACAGTCGCAGACGCAGCGCGCTCGTCCAGAGGGCGGGGGTTAGCTCTCCGAGATCCCTAAACCGAAATCTTTGGTAAGACCCATGTAGCTGACCAAACGTGGTATAAGTGCCCTACCGTGTATCCCACTCAGTAATAGATGAACTAACAAACTGAAGCTGTGATATTATGGAGCCACAGGAAGCATGCCACATCATGGGCAAGCGCTAGAGGGCTTAGAGGTTATCCCCGATAATACCACCCGACTGGTGAATTATTGAGGACCAAAGACTAGAGCCTTAAGAGGACGCCCACTGATGAATACTCGAACAGAAACAAACAAAACTTGAGCTTGATCTGTTAGATTGATTCCGAGGAGCAAAGGTCTCTAAAGGCTTGAGAAACCCTTTGATTGACATGCAAACAGACACACACTTCGCGATGAGGCATGGTGATTGCCAGGAAAATCTACCGTTCGATATCAGACCCAGCTTTAGAGCTTGAGACCCTTATGAAATAACACTGTGACTCAAGGAGCAAGCTAGAGCTTGAGAAACCCTTGATGAATACACTGAGTGGATAGGGCAGTGTGATCCTGAGAACCGATGAACATAGCTGTGATAAGAGCCAACTGAGTTGAAAACGGCCTGATGAATACACTGAGCTTGTATAAGGAGCCAAGCCTAGACATTGAGAAACCCTTGATGAAAGCACTGAGCGTTGTGATAAAGGAGACCAACAGAGCTTGAGAAACCTCTGATGAATACACTGAGCTGTGATAAGGAGCAAAGCTAGAGCCTGAGAAACCCTTGATAATACACGAGACTGTGATAAGGACAAAGCTAGACTGAGAAACCCTGATGAATCACAGCGCCGTGTGATAAGGAGCCAAGCTAGAGTTGAAAAGCCCTGAATGAATACACTCAGACTTGATAAGGAGCCAAGCTAGAGCTTGAAGAAAGCCCTGATAATTACACGAAGCTGTGATAAGGAGCCAAGCAGAGCTTGAAACCCGCTGATGAATACACAAGTCTGTGATAAAGAGAGCCAAGCTAGAGCTTGAGAAACCCTGATGAATACACCTGAGCTGTGATAAGGAGCAAAGCTAGGCAGAGAACTTGATACGAAGCTGTGAAGAGCATAAGCTGAGAACCTGATGAATCCTGAGTGAAAGGAGCCAAGCTAGAGCTTGAGAAAACCCTGATGAATACACTGGAACTGAGTGATAAGGAGCCAAACTAGAGCTTGAGAAAGTCCTGTGAATAACAACGA
>CALNVZ010003428.1:36709921-36724100 GCA_940671915.1 Paracentrotus lividus
CCCTTATTTATGAACACACTGAGCTGTGATAAGGCAGCAAAGCTAGAGGCTTGGAACCCTTGATGAATACACTGACTGTGCTAAGGACAAAGCTAGAGCTTGAGAAACGCCTGATGGAATACACTGAGCTGTGATAAGGAGCAAAGCTAAGAGCTGAGAAAAGGCCTGGATGAATACACTGAGCTGTGATAAGGAGCAAAGCCTAGACTTGAGAAAACCCTTGATGAACACACTGAGCGTGTGATAAGGAGGCCGAAGCAGAGCTTGAGAATCCCCTGATGAAACACTGGCTGTGGATAAGGAGCAAAGCTAGAGCCTTGAGAAACCCTTGATTAATACATCGAGACTGTGGATAAGGAGCCAAGCTGAGCTTGAGAAACCCTGTGAACACCACTCGCCGAGCTGTGATAAGCGAGCCAAAGCTAGAGCTTGAAAGCCCTGAATGAATACACCAACTGTGATAAGGAGCCAAGCTAGAGCTTGAGAAAGCCCGATGAATACACCAAGCTGTGATAAGGAGCCAAGCAGAGCTTGAAAAAGGCCGCTGATGAATACACGTGACCTGTGGAATAAAGAGCCAAGCTAGAGCTTGAGAAAGCCCTGATGAATACCAACCCGAGATGTGATAAGGAGCAAAGCTAGGAGCTTGAGAAAGCCTGAAATACCCAGCGAGATGTGAAAGGAGCCAAGCTAGAGCTTGAGAAAAGCCCTATGAAATACACCGACGAGTGATAAGAGCCAACTAGAGCGTTGAGAAAGTCCTGATGAATACACGACTGTGATAAGGAGCCAAGCTAAGAGCTGAGAAAAGCCCTGATGAATACACTGAGCTTGTGATAAGGAGCAAAGCTAGAGCTTTGGAAGAACCCCTGATGAACACACTGAGCTGTGATAAGGACAAAAGCTTGAGCTTGAGAAACCTTGATGAAATACACTTGAGCTGTTGATAAGGAGCAAGCTAGAAGCTTAGAAAAGCCTGATGTATACTCCTGACTGTGATAAGAAGCCACGCTAGAGCCTCGAGAGAAGCCGTGATGAATAACACTGAGGCTGTGGATAAGGAGCCAAGCTTGAGCTCCGAGAACCCTGATAAATAACACGAGCTGTGATAAGGAGCCAAGCTAGAGCTTGAACCCTTCTGAACGACACTGAGCGGATAAGGAGCCAAAAGTTAGAGCTGAGAAAAGCCCTGAGGATACACGCAACTGTTGATAAGGGAGCCAACTAGAGCTTGAGAATCCCCTGATAAAATAACACTGAGCTGTGATAAGAGCAAGCTAGAGCTTGAGAAAACCCTTGTATGAACACACTGAGCCGTTGATAAGGAGCCAAAGCTAGAGCTTGAGGAAAGCCCTGATGAATACACCAAGCTGTGATTAAGTGAGCCAAGCTAGAGCTGAGGAAACCCTTGATGAATACACTGAGCTGTGATAAGGAGCAAAAGCTAGAGGCTTGAGAAACCTGATGAATACCACTGACTGTGATAAGACCAAGCTAGAGCTTGAGAAAGCCCTGATTGAAACACACTGAGCCTGGATAAGGAAGCAAAGCTAGAGCTTGAGAAAGCCCTGATGAATACACCTGAGCTGTGACAAGAGAAGCTCAGAGCTTGAGAAAGCCCCCGATGATCACACTGACTGTGTTAAGGAGCCAAGCTAGAGCTTTGAGAAAACCCTGATGAATACACCGAGCTGTGATAAGGAGCCAAGCTAGAGCTTGAGAAAATCCCTTATGAAATAACAAGCTGTTGATAAGGAGCCAAGCTAGAGCTTGAGAAACCCTTTGATGAATACACTGAGCTGTGATAAGGAGCAAAGGCTAGATTCCTTGAGAACCCTTTGATTGAATACACTGAGCCCTGTGATAAGGAGCCAAAGCTAGAGTTGAGAAACCCTGATGAATACACTGAGCTTGTTATAAGGAGCCAAGCTAGAGCATGAGAACCTTGATGAATACACTGAGCTGTATAAGGAGAAAGAGAGCTTGAGAAAACCTTGATGAATACACTGAGGCTGTGATAAGGAGCCAAGCTAGAGCTGAGAAAGCCCTGATGATACACTGAGCTGTGATAAGGAGCAAAGCTTAGACTTGAGAAACCCTGATGAATATCACTAGGCTGTGATAAGGAGCCAAGCTAGAGCTTGAGAAAGCCCTGATGAATACACTCGAGCTGTGATAAGAGCCAAGCTAGAGCTTGAGAAGCCCTGATGAATACACCGAGCTGTGATAAGGAGCCAAGCTAGAGCTTGAGAATTCCCCTGATGAATACACCAAGCTGTATAAGGAGCCAAGCTAGAGCTTGAGAAACCCTGATGATTACACTGAGCTGTGATAAGGAGCAAAGCTAGAGCTTGAGAAGAAACCTTGATAATTACAACTGAAGCTGTGATAAGAGCAAAGCTAAGAGCTGAGAAACCCTTGATGAATTACACTGAGCTGGGATAAGGAGCAAAGCTAGAGTGAGAAAACCTTGATGAATACACTTGAGCTGTGATAAGGAGCCCAAAGCTAGAGCTTGAGAATGACCATGCCATGCTGTCGAGCCACCTGACAGCAGAGAATCTTCAAATCCAACAATTTACTTCCATGGATTACCCAAACTATAAAAGGCCTTTATTAGCATGAGAAAAACTTCTTGAAATGAAGACAGAAATGGTACCTAAAAATAACAATAAGAGGTTGTTTTACGATCAGGGTTACACGTCAAAAAATCGCCTTCTGTGCACCATAAAAAGAAACATAGTGCTGTAATCTCAATCTACGATGGCAAGCTATTGGTTCACTGTCAGAGCAACCTACAAGAGAAAAATAAATTAATTTGAAATATACATTTTACTTCAAAAAATGACCATATCTACATTTTAGCGGCAAAATTATGGGTCTCATTTTAATTTTTTCTAATTTTGAGCCTACCCTTCTTTATTTTTAACGATCATTAGGCTTGTTTTTCAAATCTGAATTGATACTGATTCTGTTTAAAACTGAAAACCCTAGAAGCTAACAGTGTACAGTTAATTTGAGTTTTGTGACCATTAACCAAAATTGGGGTTCTAATTCTGTCAAAAAATGTCCTACTACCGATGGTGTTTTTACGCATTGTTAAGACTCACTGATGACAATGTTTTTGTCTGTATATGCAACAAATTTATGTTTACTTTGGAGTGTTCAATGTCCAGTTTCAAATTTATATGTCACAGAATCATGATCAATACAAACGCAATTACCAAACACAAACCACAAACGCCGATCAAGCTGTGCACCGTTCAGTGTCAAAAAATTAAAGCTGATTTATACAAGTATTTCCATCATCTTTTAATTCCCCGCTATCAAAAAACAACCATCTTCTACTTTTATTCACCTTGCACCGGAAGCTTCCACTGGAGGAGCACATTTTAAAATGTTTGAAAACTCAATCCTGTTCAGCGTCGCATTTCGTTGCACTCGCAATGCCTCAAGGTCGTAAAATGAGCTGATTGGTTTCAAAACGCATCCTTTTTTCCGGCGTTTAAATTTTTCCTCCAAAATCGAGATTTGAAACACTAGTTTACTTTTACGACCTGGGATATGGGGGGATAACATGAACACAAACTTTGTTTCTCTTTATATAAGCGTTTTGTATTGCGTTTTCTATTATGATTCATGTTGGCGTTATAAATTTTGAAAACTGGACACTTTGAACACACTCTTTGCCCACGTCCACTTATTTTTCAGACAGTTCAACGTTACAATGTTCAAATCATGTTCGCCAAAAAGCGTCGTCTCCGAAAAATGAGCAAACGTGTAATAAAAAGTTTTAACCCATATAGAAAAATAAGTTGTGACCTCGCTACTATGTACCTCATGCCTCAAAATTTGAAAAGCAATATCATTTCACTTCTCTAGAACACATACACAAATATCAGGAAAATAATTTTTTTTTTCGGGTCCAGTGAGGACAATTGGTGTCCTGATCGTAAAACACCCATAAATCCATTCAAAATCTACACATTTTATCCGCAATGGCTAAACATCTTTCTCTGAAACACTTTCGATCATCTCCACTTAATAAAAAATTTAAAACATGTATTCATGTTTGGACAAAGAGATCTTTGACAACTTAACTACATTGAAGATTCATAAGTTAACAGAACATAAATGTACTATCTCTTCAAAATTAATAATCATTCTCATTTCTAGATTATCTACAGAAAAAATATATCGGGGAGGGTTGGATAATGTTGTTGTTGTTATTGGTATTATATCAATCAGTCATTAATTTACTATTTTTGCCAAATACATGATACTATCATGTTAGTTCTAGAAAACCCAGTATCTTAAATTTTATACGTGATGAAAAATAAAACAACTAAAAAGAAAACCATTTTTTTTTTAATTGTGAGCAGTAATTGCATTTTCTAAATTCTTGCCTGCATTACACTAGGCAAGTATGGGCGTGTGTCTCGAGTCTTTGATTTAGCACATAGACATTGTATGTAGGAGGGACAGCTAGGGTAATCTGCCTAAATACACACCCAATTCATATGCTCTCTATATCTCTTACACTAGTTCTAGATTTAAAGATTAGAATGAATCAAAGTGAACAAATTGAAAAAGAGGAAATTGTTCACTCTTTCAAGTTACGGAGTTCAACTCATACGACGTGAATGGGGGAGGGGGAGCAATCTGAATATGGGGGGGGGGTATACATGAAAAAAAGGAAAAGAAAATGGTACTGAACAGTTCTTTTGGTAGTAATTTTAATTTTAAAACAATGGGGTGGAGGTGGATATACATGTATAACTCACAAGTCTCTCGTAGGTTAGTCTACATTTACAATCGGGCATCCAAATGGGGGGGGGGGGTCTTAAAAGAATACAGAAAAGGAGTAAAATGCGTTGTGAAGTCTTAAAATAAAAGAAAAAGGGAACAGATTTGTTGTGTTACTGCATGTTCTCCGGCAGTAAACGATCAAATCTACCAGCTAAATAAAACTCAAAATTGAGATTCAACATTCTAAACTTTCTATTATTTTGTTCAAACTTTCCTCTGCTTTATTTGATCTGTTCTGTTTATTGGTTTCATGTCAATGGAGGTTTGTCTTGATATCTCATGCGAAATCTGCAAAACAATGTTGTCTCGTATTTTGAAAGTCCTCTATTACATAACAATGAGGATGGGTTTCCTTGATGTCCAGCAAATTTTAATTTTTGGTTGGAATTGACCAGTGTACAACAGATAATCCTTTTTAAAATGACATGTTCATGCAATTGAAATTGACTCAGGTCATTTCCAAAAAATGATATTATCTGTGCTACATAAAAGAACTCCCTGAAATAATCATATTGGTGTATACAGATCATTGAATTGAATTATTCACACTATTGTTCATAATGCTTTCCTAATTTGCAATGATTCCACAAAATGACAAAATAGAAAAACTAGAGGGCAAATGGTACTTATTCATACTGATTAAATAGATCATTTGTATGCAATATATATGGCCACAATGGCTGCGCAAGATAAATGAAGAGCCGTTATTGAGCACATTACTCATACCCTAACAGCTTCTAACTCAACAACACAACCAGTATAACACAATGGAATTTGAACCGTCCTAGACCAGTTAAAAGGCAATGCTATGCCTCTGTTAGTCCACGCTAGAATCCAGTATACTGACTCAATTTTCATTGGCCCTTACTGTATGGTGATTGTTCACAGAACTTGGAAAACTGATCTCTTTCTCTTCTCATGAGGAGCCATTCACTAACTGAACTCGATGGTTATCAAAGTTAATGTTTGGAGTTCGCCAAAACTTTTTTTTCCATCTTGAGCTACTATGACAAAATTCATGTGTACAACAACCCCAAAATACTTACTTTGTTGCTTGTAACACTATAAAGCGAGTTACCATGAGAGGTGAAAGGACCACATATCTTTTAACTTCTGATAAAGAGTTTAACTCTGATCAACTTATCTGAACAACAGTTACCACAAATAACTCTAATTGCTAATTGCCCATGTACAGTGTTGATAAAATACAATTTTTCAACCAATGCAAAATATACTGAGGAAAAAAGAAACATTTGGTGTGAATGTCCAGGAATTTTTATGTTTCAATTTTGTTTTTTTTTTTTTTTTCTTCTTGATTGCAAGTGACGTTGGTCATTTTCTTGACTATAAACATGGAGAAAAAGTATGTACCATACTTTTGTTTTTCATTCAGTTTAAAGTTCAAAGATAAAAACTTTTTTAAGTCATTAAATATGATTTGATATTAAACCGAAATCAATACTCATGAAGGTAAAAGAATAGGTGATGCAATAACATGGAGTACATATTACACTTTTCTGTTGCAAGAGTTTTTAATACAATTTTGTTAAATATCATATTGGAGGACGCGACAGACTATTCAAGTGGATATTCTGTCCTGATGTGAGTTTACATGGTTGAAAAGTTTCAAGTGATATAAATGAGCCTTAAATTTCATTAGATTCCAACCAGACCAAAGATACAGGGGTAAGGCCAGTAAGTTAAAACAAATAGCTCAAGGCAGGACAGATACAAGCACACGGTCAAAACACAAGGGTGCCCAAACTTAAGCCTGGACCCCAAAATAAACTAAAAACCAAGGCCCTACACAATGTACAATGCTCCACAAATCAAGAAAGTGCATGATGGGCTCTGTTGCAATCATTTATTCTTAACATTACTAACAGTATGCCATACCACGTAACATTGCCTCAATAGCCTAGTCAAAATCAGCGTTTGTTTAAAATTAACATTTGAAGGCAAAGTAACATTTGACTGTATTTGCAACAGGGCCAAAGACCCCACATGATATAAGGTTGGTTTGCAATTCGGTGGATTCACAATGTGGTGCGCCACCTATCGGTTTGCAGCAGACAGGGCAAATTCTAAACTTCAGGGTCGATTATCGGCAAGGCGCAGCACACACAACAAAGTGCTAGTTGTAACTGCTGTGACCTTTTTAAAAGTGCAGACTCCACTGTTTCTCGGCGAATGCAGTCGCGAAATTAAAAAAAATATTTACTTGATCTTGGACATACCGGCCAGCGCAGCATAATTAATCACATTTTTATTTGTCGACTTTTTTCTCATGGGGCATTGCAAATTTTGGCCTGTCCACTTGCAGTCGATAGGTGGCCGCACCGTATTTGTGAATCCACGAATTGAGACCTGGCTCGGCAAGATTAGGGTTTATGACATTTTCTATGTTTGGCCATTGCAAACACGATAAACTACATGTAACATCGTAAAATGAGTATTATTTAGGACTGTACAAAAGACTACAGTGTAGCCATGATATTACCAAAACAAATTAATTGAAACCTTACACTCTCATTTTGATGTCGGTTGCTTGATTTGTTTAATGTCTTTTACTGAATATGAAATGTCATCTCTGAAAGACAAAACCCTCTTTACCCGGGTCAATCAAAAATCAAATGATGGGTAGAACCATCTTCGAGAGCAGACCAAACTCAAACCTTCCCTCATATCCCCTCATTGGGTCAGATTGTGCTCATGGCTCTGGGCTAATTGCTATTCAGAAGTCTATTCAATGAGATTGCACAAACGATCATACTCCGTCAAGATTGGACTAAACTTATTATTCAAGAAACCATAACCATTTCATTTAAAACATAATTTTTGAATAAATATTACTGCGTGGATGAGCACCAAATAACTTGTCATAAATGTTTCTGGTGTCACAGTACACAAAAACACACATCATAAAATCAAAATCATTTTTTCAGGGTCTTACTGCCTGGCCCTCCACTTTAACAGTGCGCCTAGGTGCTATTGCCAAATTGCCCAGGATGGCCACTAGACTAAAAATAAAACACAGTACATTGAAATACAATGAAATTAAGTAACACAGCATTTGATCTAACTAAAGCAACAGAAGTCTATTGATTGGTCACTGAGCTCTATTCTGAACTGCAGCTGGTATGGTATGATCTACTCTTCTGTATTCTTGAAACTGCGGCTGGTATGGTATGATCTACTCTACTCAGATACATGGTTTATAGAGTCAGTATCAACTCGCTAAAAAAAATTATAGACAACAACAACGACATACAATTGTAGGGCGGATCAGCCCATAAAGAGACCAAAACCTACAGGGAAGAGAATAAAATCTAATAGGAAAGGGCCAGATTGAATTACCCTATTAGAACCAAAGGTTCATTAAAACAGTTAAAAAATAAGTAAAGTTATGGAAGTTTGAAAGTTCTTGTACTTTCTATGGGGATCTCTAATGGCAAAATTGCTTCAAAATGGTCGATTTATGGACAACACTCCTTTTGGTTTTTTTTTGGCCCAAAAAAAAAATTTTTTGTAGATTTTAGGCAACTATCTTTCAAAGTGCGTCTTACCTCCCACGGACCACAGAGCTTTTTGAAAGTTGGAGCCTTGAGCGAAGTGGGGGGGGGCTGCCCAGCCTTGCCCTCCTTCTGACTCAACATATATCATTAAGGAAAAAATATATTGCACAACACATATGTCAAAGTCAGAAGGAAAATAAAGCGGAAAATTTAAACATATGTGTAAAAATTTATTAGACTTTTAGAGGGTTGTCAAAAAATCAGCCATTTCAAAGTTATTTTGCCAATTTGAGGATCCCTGCCATAAAAAGTTATGAAACTTTCAAAACTTCCAGAAGTCTATCATTTTACATGATTTTAATGAACTTTGTTTAGATTCTACATTTGTTCCTCTTTTTAGTTGTTCATTTTCATTTCATTTATTTATTCAAACCATCATCAAAAGAAAATTTACATTAAGATGACTTTTTTTTTTTTTTTGAAAATGAGGTTTTGGTGACCCCGGAGATAGCAGAGCTTATAATTTTACTGTTTCTATGTAGGCCTAGACCTAGTGGAAGATTGATTTGATTCACCATGTGGGTTGTATGGTCTAATTGTATTATTCTCCCTTCAGAAACAAAATCCCTTACAACATGTTTATTTCAAAAATTGGCAGCTCCATACTGACACAATCTACACACAATTGCTTTGCATTGGCTATGGCCATTGATTCAATCAAGCTTGTGCTTGAAAACTCTCCATGTACACAATGGGCTGCAAAACGCTCAACGACTACACAAAGTCACAGGATCCGCCGATATGCGGTCTGCATGATTTTGAAAGTATGGAACAAGTTACATCAACTGAAGTTGACTCTTATCTGGACTAGTAATGGAAATGAAAAATTAGAAAAGCATTGTATCACAAGAAATGCACAGTCATAATAGATACGATTAACTTAAAAGCGAAAAGAAAGCAACTTCTCTCATCAAAAAGAACCACGCTGGACACGGAAAAGACGTCCCAAAACAAAATGATCATCAATTAGTGATCGGCTCATGTATCAATTTAGCCACCGAAAATTAACGGGAACATGTACGGGCCACCGAAGGGGGTTATGTGTGGAGGTGACTACGTTGCACAAGAATACGTGCACGATAGCACACGCAGACAAAAAAAAATTACTACCACAACTTTAGAGTTTGATTTTCGCCCCATTTCGCTGTATTGCAACAGGTTCCCGTTAGATTTCAAAGATTTAACATTTGGCACTTGGTCCACCTTCTTGAGCTTCACAGTCCTTGGGGCCTCTGTTTCTATTTTCAATAATTCGCCGATGAAATTCTTGTGTATCTTGCTTTCTTTTCCTCTCCGCTGAGTATTCGAAGCTTCAAAAAGTCGAAAGGGATTGCACATTTCCTTTTTCGAACTTTTTACAATTCGCCTACTAAAACGCAAATCGGACGACTACCTGTTGTTTCTGGGCGACAGGTTAATCCCCCATAGTATCCCGTTAGAACCACTTATTTGGTGACGAATAAGCCCTTGTAACTTACCCCGAAATTTGGGGGACCCGAGTCCATTAACAGCTAAAATTGACAAGATCGAGTCTCGTATTAATTGGTTAGCGAGTCAGTGCTCTGCAATATCGAGTGTTACAACCTAGCTAGGTCTTCTCTATAGCGCTATCGTATCATACACAACAAACCGGCCGTACATCCACCACGTACATACGATCGAGGCCTAGCGCCTATCGCACGGGTTTGCCACCCGTACCGCTGTGCGGATAGCCAAACACTTGGTCGAAAGCAAAGCAGAGGCGGACATTGTTGCCATTTAAGACCTGTTCATAATAATGTAAAGATTGTACATATAGTGCTTCCACATTGGGAATTACGGGGCATTTCTCTTTCAAGTTTTGGTCATAGTTTCTCCCGTGTATTATAGGCCTATGTGGGAGCCAGCATAAACAATTTGAGAACAACCCTCCCTCTAAAAAATAGGGGCAGCCGAATTTTTTGTTTTTGGAAATTAAAATTGATGTTACGATGAGGGCAGGGGGTGCTACCCTGTTGAAGGTTTCAAAATTATTGGGGGCAGGTCATGCTTGTGCGGCCCCAAACTTTTATGGTTATTTCGATATGTGCTATATACTATGATCTATTAATATCAGCTGACCAGACACCAACTGTTGTGCGACGAATCTCCCTTGGAGGTCTAATATGCACAAGTAGTGGTCATTTATATTATATAATATATTCATAATTGATTTGTTGATAAATTGCAAGTATATAGATTCAGAGATATAAGAACCCTACAAATTTTTAATGTCTAGCAGATAGGCATGTTTATTATTTTTTATTCGTTTCTTAGAGAAATGGCCTTTTTTTTCTTTCTTCTTCCTTTTTTTCAAAATTTAACCTTTTGGGGGAGAAGAAGCCAAACAAGCCCCTTTTTTCTATTTACATTTAAGGTTGAAGGAGGCCACCCCAAACACTATTGACTTATCACCATCGCCAACGTTAAACGCATGATTTATCATTCAGTATGTTTGATGATGATCATTGCAGTATATTCCTTTATTCAAATTGGGCATTTTGTACTTTTGGCATCTAATGACCTACCTGATTACACAATGAATATTCATGTATCCTCCTCCGCGATCGACTATCCACGCCGCGGAATGATCCAAAGAGTGTATTGGTAGATTCCCGTACGTAGACAGCTTTACGAATTATAACGGGACATTTCACGTAACACAGAAACAGTATGGATTTGAGAAGAATGTTCAGCCACCAAAACTTTATACTGTTAAAAAATTTCCATTTCGGTTTAGAAGCTTTTAGATGGAATTGATCATAATTATAATGTGTGTTTCACTCTAAATATTATGCCTCTCTACAAAAGTCTAGAGTTATAACTTTAGTTTGTAGGCCTATTAACATTGTATTGTGTTCGTGTTTAGCACCATGAGTATATGCGGGCGAAATATTTTCATGAACTTTACCCTTTGTCGATAAGAACAAAAAGTCAGAATTCATGACAAAAAGAGCAAGTCGGGCAGTTATCGGGGAAACCCATTTTGTTTCGAAAAGATGAGAAATAAATAAAAACAAAGTAGGCCTATAAGTTTACTTCACAATTCGAAATAGGCCTACATTGCAATCGCAACATAATCCCGAAACCATTTAAATTGCACCTAAATTAGCTTAAGATATTAAACAAATATGAATGTAATTTACAAGGGGGAAAATATCTGTATCTACAAATAAATTGATTGCAATCGTTACACTTTTCTTAAAGTGTGCATGTAATAAAACTTCAAATTTCGCCGCTAAAATTTGCACTTCTTCTTTTTTTTTTTTGTCAAAAGGTGGCGCCTTTGTTCTGTCGCTGTTACCTCCCGCTATAATTTGTGAAAGGTATACCTTTTCGAAAAAGAAAAAAAAAAACACTATATTGACCATTAAAACAGAAATTATATTATATATATAATATATATATTATATATATATATATATATATATATATATATTATATATATATATATATATATAGCAAAAAAGAATAACAAGTAAGCATTGCATTTCAAAGAAGTGGCATTATACCATTGAATACGGTGAACCTCATTTATAACGAGGACCGTGGTGCTATGAGTTGGTCTTTTAGGCCAAAGGTATTACTGATTGTTTTTGTATTGTGTTTGTATCGTTATGTATAATAGGGTAAATTGGGGTAAGTGGGGACTTTACTTTTGGGGAATTTCACATAATATATGAACTTACAAACAATCAAAAACAAAAATTAAGAACATGCCTTAGTGAGGAACTATTTGCGTGCAAAATACATAGCAACAAATTGCATGCCTGTTTTTGCTTAAAAATTGACAGTTATCGGAAATATAATTCGTTTTAAAAATCTGTAACATCTCACAGTTTTGACATAAAACGATTGCCAAATTCATGTAGCTAATTTTGAAAAAATACACAGTATGAAATTTGTTTTTGTGTTTCCAGCTCCCTTTTTAGGGGCTAACGTGCATTGAAAATGTTCACAAAATAAATTTTTAACTTAGAAAAATAAATTGAAAATAAGATTTAAAACAAAAGAATTAAAGCAATTGTTTTAACTAATGTCCAACTGCATGCTTTGGAGTAAGTGGGACGGCCCGCAATTCTAATGATTAAATAGTTTGCGAAGATAATGATCTTCACTCCGCACTTACATCAACAGATCACTGCATGTAATATTGCCACTTGACCTTTCATTTGGAGGATTTTTTATTTACGAAACAGTTTCTAAACGCTTTATATCTAAATACAACTACAAAATGAAATATACGATTGCTTTAAAAAGTTTTGCTTTATAAAATAATGCTTATGAAATTTTAATGTCCGACGGTTTTATTTTAAACGGGGGCAGTGGCCAGCTGATATTGTTGAATTATGCAGACTTTAAAACTTTAGTTATTTGTTAAAGTTTGTAACACGGGAAAGAAATAAGTTCTGTTTTTTTCTTTTCAAATACTATATTCTTTTGTTTACTTTATACAAAACGGGATTAAAGGACGAAGGAAAACGCTTGCTTTGTTTACAGAATCACAATTTAAAAAACTGCTCTTGAGCTTTGATATGTTTGAAAAAAAAACTTCTTTTTTCATCACGTAAAAATGTGATACAGGAAAGAATAATAATGGTCTGACAATGTTTGAGAAAATAGCTTTGGAATCAGTTCTTATGGCTATCAGCGACATCTCCTCCTGAGGACAACTCCCCGGGACAACTCCCAGGAGGACAGGCTCCCCCCGGAAGGAACACTCCCCCGGGGACAACTCACCCGGAGGACAAACACCACCGGAGGACAACTCCCCTGCAGACATCTCCCCCGGAGGACAGGTCCCTCTAAGGAACAAACTCCCCCGGAGGACATCTCCCCGATGAAAACTCCCCCGGAGGACAAGTCCCCATGGAGGACATATCCCCCGTACAACTCCCCCGGAGGGACAACTCATCTCCTTGAGCTGTGATAAGGAGCCAAGCTAGAGCTTGAGAAAGCCCTGATGAATACACTGAGCTGTGATAAGGAGCAAAGCTAGAGCTTGAGAAACCCCTGATGAACACACTGAGCTGTGATAAGGAGCAAAGCTTGAGCTTGAGAAACCCTTGATGAATACACTGAGCTGTGATAAGGAGCCAAGCTAGAGCTTGAGAAAGCCCTGATGTATACCCTGAGCTGTGATAAGGAGCCACGCTAGAGCTCGAGAAAGCCGTGATGAATACACTGAGCTGTGATAAGGAGCCAAGCTTGAGCTCGAGAATCCCCTGATAAATACACTGAGCTGTGATAAGGAGCCAAGCTAGAGCTTGAGAAACCCTTGATGAACACACTGAGCTGTGATAAGGAGCAAAGCTAGAGCTTGAGAAAGCCCTGAGGAATACACCGAGCTGTGATAAGGAGCCAAGCTAGAGCTTGAGAATCCCCTGATAAATACACTGAGCTGTGATAAGGAGCCAAGCTAGAGCTTGAGAAACCCTTGATGAACACACTGAGCTGTGATAAGGAGCCCAAAGCTAGAGCTTATAAAGCCCTGATGAATACACCAAGCTTGTGATTAAGGAGCCAAGCTGAGCTGAGAAACCCTTGATGAATACACTGAGCTGTGATAAGGAGCAAAAGCTAGAGCTTGAGAAACCTGATGAATACCACTGAGCTGTGATAAAGACCAAGCTAGAGCTTGAGAAAGCCCGGATGAATAACACTGAGCCTGGATAAGGAGAAAGCTAGAGCTTGAGAAAGCCCTGATGAATACCCTGAGCTGTGACTAAAGAGAAAGCCAGAGCTTGGAAGAAAGCCCCCGAGATACACACTGGAAG
>CALNVZ010003428.1:36724125-36795897 GCA_940671915.1 Paracentrotus lividus
CTGAGCTGTGATAAGGAGCCAAGCTAGAGCTTGAGAAAGCCCTGATGAATACACCGAGCTGTGATAAGGAGCCAAGCTAGAGCTTGAGAATCCCCTGATGAATACACCAAGCTGTGATAAGGAGCCAAGCTAGAGCTTGAGAAACCCTTGATGAATACACTGAGCTGTGATAAGGAGCAAAGCTAGAGCTTGAGAAACCCTTGATGAATACACTGAGCTGTGATAAGGAGCAAAGCTAGAGCTTGAGAAATGCATGCCATGCTGTCGAGCACCTGACAGCAGAGAATCTTCAAATCCAACATTTACTCCATGGATTACCCAAACTATAAAAGGCCTTTATTAGCATGAGAAAACTTCTTGAAAATGAAGACAGAAATGGTACCTAAAAATAACAATAAGGGTTGTTTTACGATCAGGGTACACCGTCAAAAAATCGCCTTCTGTGCACCATAAAAAGAAACATAGTGCTGTAATCTCAAATCTACGATGGCAAGCTATTGGTCACTGTCAGAGCAACCTACAAGAGAAAAATAAATTATTGAAATATACATTTACTTCAAAAAAAAATGACCATATCTGACATTTTAGGGCAAAATTATGGTCTCATTTAATTTTTTCTAATTTTGAGCCTACCCTTCTTTATTTTTAACGATCATTAGGCTTGTTTTTCAAATCTGAATTGAGTACTGATTGTTTAAAAACTGAAAACCCTAGAAGCTACAGTGTACAGTTAATTTGAGTTTTTGTGACCATTAACCAAAATTGGGGTTCTAAATCTGTCAAAAAATGTCCTCTCCGAATTTGGTGTTTTTACGCATCTAGTTAGACATCACTTGATGAACAATGTTTTTGTCTGTATATGCAACAAACTTATGTTTACTTTGGGAGTGTTCAATGTCCAGTTTCAAATTTATATGTCAACATGAATCATGATCAATACAAAACGCAATTACAAAACACAAACACAAACGCGATCAGCTGTGCACCGTTCAGTGTCAAAAATTTAAAGCTGATTTATACAAGTATTTCCATCATCTTTTAATTCCCCGCTATCAAAAAACAAACATCTTCTACTTTTTTTCACTTGCACCGGAAGCTTCCACTGGAGGAGCACATTTAAACATGTTTGAAAACTCAATCCTGTTCAGTGTCGCATTTCGTTGCACTCGCAATGCTCAAGGTCGTAAAATTGAAGCTGATTGTGTTTCAAAACGCATCTTTTTCGGCGTTTAAATTTTTCCTCCAAATCGAGATTTGAAACACGTTTACTTTTACGACCGGGGATATGGGGGACAATGAACACAAACTTTGTTTCTCTTTATATAAGCGTTTTGTAATTGCGTTTTCTATTATGATTCATGTTGGCGTATAAATTTGAAACTGGACATTGAACACACTCTTTGCCCACGTCCACTTATTTTTCAGACAGTTCACGTTACAATGTTGTCAAATCATGTTCCGCCAAAAAGCGTCGTCTCCGAAAAATGTAGCAAACGTGTAATAAAAAGTTTTAACCCATATAGAAAAATAAGTTGGTGACCTCGCTACATGTACCTCATGCCTCAAAATTGAAAAGCAATATCATTTCACTTCTCTAGAACACATACACAAATATTCAGGAAATAATTTTTTTTTTCGGTCCAGTGAGACAAATTGGTGTACCCTGATCGTAAAACAACCCATAAATCCATCAAAATTCTACACATTTTATCCGCAATGGCTAAAACATCTTCTCTGAAACACTTTCGATCATCCACTTAATAAAAATTTTAAGAACATGTATTCATGTTGGACAAAAGAGATCTTGACAACTTAACTACATTGAAGAATTCATAAGTTAACAGAACATAAATGTACTATGCCTCTTCAAAATTAATAATCATCTCATTTCTAGATTATCTACAGAAAAATTATATCGGGGAGGGTTGGATAATGTTGTTGTTGTTATTTGGTATTATATCAATCAGTCATAATTTACTATTTTTGCCAAATACATGATCTATCATGTAGTCTAGAAAACCAGTATCTTAAATTTTTATACGTGATGAAAAATAAACAACTAAAAAAGAAAACCATTTTTTTTTTAATTGTTGAGCAGTAATTGATTTTCTAAATTCTGGCCTGCATTACACTAGGGCAAGTATGGGCGTGTGTCTCGATGTCTTGATTTAGCAAGATAGACATGTATGTAGGAGGGACAGCTAGGGTAATCTGCCTAAATACACACCCAATTCATATGCTCTCTATATCTCTACACTAGTTCTAGATTTAAAGATTAGAATGAATCAAAAAGTGAACAAATATGAAAAAGAGGAAAATGTCACCTCTTTCAAGTTACGGAGTTCAACTCATTACGGACGTGAATGGGGGAGGGGGAGCATCTGAATATGGGGGGGGGGGGTATACATGAAAAAAGGAAAAGAAAATGTGTACTGAACAGTTCTTTGGTAGTAATTTTATTTTAAAACAAATGGGGTGGAGGTGGATATACATGTATAACTCACAAGTGCTCTCGTAGGTTAGTCTACATTTACCATGGGCATCCAAATGGGGGGGGGGGGTCTTAAAATGAATACAGAAAAGGAGTAAAATGCGTTGTGAAGTCTTAAAATAAAGAAAAAGGGAACAGATTTGTTGTGTTACTGCACTGTTCTCCGGCAGTAAACGATCAAATCTACCCAGCTAATAACTCAAAAGTGAGATCAACATTCTAAACTTTCTATTTTATTTTGTTCAAACTTTCCTCTGTTTATTTGACTGTTCTGTTTATTGGTCATGTCAATGGAGGTTTGTCTTGATATCTCATGGAAATCTGCAAAAACAATGTTTGTCTCGTATTTGAAAGTCCTCTATATACATACAATGAGGATGGGGTTTCCTTTGATGTCCAGCAAATTTTAATTTTGGTTGAATTGACCAGTGTACAACAGATAATCCTTTTTAAATGACATGTTCATGCAATGAAAGTGACTCAGGTCATTTCCAAAAATGTATTATCTGTGTACATAAAAGAACATCCCTGAAATAATCATATTGGTGTATACAGATCATGAATTTTGAATTATTCACACTATTGTTCATAATGCTTCCTAATTTGCAATGATTCCACAATGACAAAATAAGAAAACTAGAGGGCAAATGGTACTTATTCATACTGATTAAAATAGATCATTGTATGCAATATATATGCCACAATGGCTGCTGCAAGATATAATGAAGAGCCGTTATTGAGCACATTACTCATACCCTAAGCAGCTCTGAACTCAACAACACAACCAGTAGTAACACAATGAATTGAACCAGTCCTAGACCAGTTAAAGGCAATGCTATGCTCTGTTAGTCACACGCTAGATCCAGTATACTGACTCATTTTTCATTGGCCCTTACTGTATGGATGATTGTTCACAGAACTTGAAAACTGATCTCTTTCTCTCTCATGAGGGAGCCATTCACTAACTGAACTCATGGTTATCAAAGTTAAATGTTTTGGAGTTCTGCCAAAACTTTTTTTTCCATCTTGAGCTACTATGACAAATCATGTGTACAACAACCCAAATACTGTACTTTGTTGCTTGTAACACTATAAAGCGAGTACCATGAGAGTGAAAGACACATATCTTTAACTCTGATAAAGAGTTTAACTCTGATCAACTTATTCTGAAACAACAGTACCACAAATAACTCTAATTGCTAATTGCCCATGTACAGTGTTGATTAAAAACAATTTTCAACCAATGCAAATATACTGAGGAAAAAGAAACATTTGGGTGAATGTCCCAGGAATTTTTATGTTTCAATTTTGTTCTTGATTGCAAGCTGACGTGGTCATTTTCTTGACTATAAACATGGATGAAAAGTATGTACCATACGTTTTGCTTTTCATTCAGTCTAAAGTTCAAAAGATAAAAACTTTTAAGTCATTAAATATGATTTGATATTTCAAAGAAATCATACTCATGAAGGTAAAGAATAGGTGATGCAATAACATGGAGTACATATTACACTTTTCTGTTGCAAGAGTTTTTAATACAATTTGTTAAATATCATATTGGAGGACTGCGACAGGGACTATCAAGTTGGATATTCTGTCCTGATGTGAGTTACATGGTGAAAAGTTTCAAGTTGATATAAATGAGCCTTAAATTTCATTAGATTCCAACCAGACCAGATACAGGGGTAGGCAGTAAGTTAAAACAAATAGCTCAAGGCAGGACATGATACAAGCACACGGTCAAAACACATGGGTGCCCAAACTTAAGCTCTGGACCCCAAAAATAACTAAAACCAAGGCCCTACACAATGTACAATGCTCACAAATCAAGAAAGTGCATGATGGGCTCTGTTGCATCATTTATTCTTAACATTACTACAGGTATGCCATTACCACGGTAACATTGCTCAATAGCCAGTCAAAATCAAGGTTTGTTTAAATTAACATTGAAGGCAAAGTAACAGTTGACTGTATTATGCAACAGGGCCAAAGACCCCACATGATATAAGGTTGGTTTGCAATTCGGTGGATTCACAATGTGGTGCGCCACCTATCGGTTGCAGCAGACAGGCAAATTTCTAACTTCAGGGTCGATATCGCAGGCGCAGCACACACAACAAAGTGCTAGTGTAACTGTGTGACCTTTTAAAAGTGGCAGACTCCACTGTTTCTCGGCGAATGCAAGTCGACGAATTAAAAAAATATTTGACTGATCTTGGCATACCGGCCAGCGCAGCATAATAATCACATTTTTTATTTGTCGACTTTTTCTCATGGGGCATTGCAAATTTTGGCCTGTCCACTGCAGTCGATAGGTGGCGCACCGTATTGTGAATCCACCGAATTGAGGACCTGCTCAAGATTAGGGTATGACATTTTTCTATGGGTGGCCATTGCAAACACGTAAACTACATGTACATCGTAAAATGGAGTATTATTTAGGACTGTACAAAAGACTACAGTGTGCCATGATATTACCAAAACAAATTAACTTGAAACCTTACACTCTCATTTGATGTGGTTGCTTGATTTGTTTTAATGTCTTTTACTGAATATGAATGTCATCATCTGAAAGACAAAACTCCCTCTTTAAACCCGGGTTCAATCAAAATCAAATGATGGGTAGAACCATCTTCGAGAGCAGACCAACTCAAACCTCCCTCATCCCCTCATTGGTCAGATTGTGCTCATGGGCTCTGGGCTATTGCTATTCAGAAGTCTATCAATGAGATTGCACAAACGATCATACTCCGTCAAGATTGGACTAAACTATTTCATTCAAGAACCATAACCATTTCATTTAAAACATAATTTTGAAATAAATATTACATTTGGGTGGATGAGCACCAATAACTCTGTCATAAATGTTTCTGGTGTTACAGTACACAAACACACATCAAAATCAAAATCATTTTTCAGGGTCTACTGCCTGGCCCTCCACTTTAACAGTGGCCTAGGTGCTATTGCCAAATGCCCAGATGGCCACTAGACTAAATAAAACACAGTACATTGAAATACAATGAAATTAAGTAACACAGCATTTGATCTAACTATAAGCAACAGAAGATCTATTGATTGGTCACTTGAGCTCTGTATTCTGAACTGCAGCTGGTATGGTATGATCTACTCTTCTGTATTCTGAACTGCGGCTGGTATGGTATGATCTACTCTACTCAGATACATGTATAGAGTCAGTATCAACTCGGCTAAAAAAAATTATAGACAACAACAACGACATACAATGTAGGGGGATCAGCCCATAAAGGAGACCAAAACCTACGGAGAGAATAAATCTAATAGGAAAGGGCAGAATGATATTACCTATTAGAACAAAGTTTCATTAAAAGCAGTTAAAAAATAAGCAAGTTATGGAAGTTTGAAAAGTCTTGTACTTTCTATGGGGATCCTCTAATTGGCAAAATTGCTTCAAAATGGTCGATTTATGGACAACACTCCTTTTGTTTTTTTTGCAAATTTGTAGATTTTAGGCACTATCTTTCAAAGTGCGTCTTACCTCCCACGGACCACAGAGCGTTTTTTGAAAGTGGAGCCTGAGCCGAAAGTGGGGGGGGGGGCTGCCCAGCCCTTGCCTCCTTCTGAACTCAACATATATCATAAGAAAAAATATATTGCACAACACATATGTCAAAGTCAGAAGGAGAAATAAAGGGGAAAATTTAAACATATGTGTAAAAAATTATTAGACTTTAGAGGGTTGTCCAAAAAATCAGCCATTTCAAAGTTATTTTGCCAATTTGAGGATCCCCTGCCCATAAAAAGTATGAAACTTTCAAACTTCCAGAAGTCTATCATTTTACAACTGATTTTAATGAACTTTTGTTTAGATTCTACATTGTTCCTCTTTTAGGTTTTTCATTTCATTTCATTTATTTATTCAACCATCATCAAAATAAAATTTACAGTTAAGATGACTTTTTTTTTTTTTTTGTAAAATGATGGTTTGGTGACCCCGGAGAAAGCAGAGCTTAGTAATTTTACTGTTTCCTATGTAGGCCTAGACCTAGTGGAAGATTGATTGATTCACTCATGTGGGTTTTGGTATGGTCTAATTGTATTATTCTCCCTTCAGAAACAAAAATCCCTACAACATGTTTATTTCAAAATGCAGCTCCATACCATGACACAATCTACACACAATTGCTTTGCATTGCTATGGCCATTGATCAATCAGCTGTGCTTTGAACTCTCCATGTACACAATGGCTGCAAACGCTCAACGACTACACAAAGTCAACAGGATCCGCCGATATGCGGTCTGCATGATTTTGAAAGTAGGACAAGTTACGATCAACTGAAGTTTGACTCTTATTGGACTAAGTAATGGAATGAAAAATTAGAAAAGGCATGTATCACAAGAAATGCACAGTCATAATAGATACGATTAACTTAAAAGCGAAAAGAAAAGCAACTTCTCTCATCAAAAAGAGACACGCTGACACGAAAGACGTCCAAAACAAAATGATCATCAATAGTGATCGCTGTATCAATTTAGCACCGAAAATAACGGGGACATGTACGGGCACCGAAGGGGGTTATGTGTGGAGGTTGACTAGTTGCACAAGAATACGTGCACGATAGCACACGCAGAAAAAAAAATACTTACCACAACTTGAGGTTGATTTCGCCCCATTTCGCTGTTTGAACAGGTCCCGTTAGATTCAGATTTAACTTTGGACTGTCCACCTTCTTGAGCTTTCACATTCCTTGGGGCTCTCTTGTTTCTATTTTCAATAATTCGCCGATGAAATTCTTGTGTATCTTGCCTTTCTTGTTCTCTCCGCTGAGGATTCGAAGCTTCAAAAAGTCGAAGGGATTGCACATTTCCTTTTCGAACTTTTTCAATTCGCTCTCGCAATCGGACGACTACCTGTTGTTTTCTGGGGGACAGGTAATCCCCCATAGTATCCCGTAGAACCACTATGGTGACGAATAAGCCCTTGTAACTACCCCGAAATTTGGGGGAAGCCCGAGTCCATTAACAGCTAAAATTGACAAGAGTCGAGTCTCGTATAATTGGTAGCGAGTCAGTGCTGCTGCAATATCGAGTGTACAACGCTAGCTAGGTCTTCTCTATAGCGCTAGCGTATATACACAACAACCGGCCGTACATCCACCACGTACATACGATCGAGGCCTAGCGCCTATCGCACGGGCTTGCCACCGCGTACCGCTGTGGGATAGCCAACACTTGGTCGAAAGCAAAGCAGAGGCGACATTGTTGCCAATTTAAGACCTGTTCATAATAATGTAAAGATTTGTACAGTAGTGTTCCACATTGGAAATTACGGGGCATTCTCTTTCAAGTTTTGGTCATAGTTTCTCCCGTGTATTATAGGCCTATGTGGGAGCCAGCATAAACAATTTGAGAACAACCCTCCCTCTAAAAAAAATAGGGGGCAGCCGAATTTTTGTTTTTGAATTAAAATTGATGTTCGATGAGGGCAGGGGAGGGTGCTCCCTGTTGAGGGGTTTCAAAAATTATTGGGGGCAGGTCTGCTTTTGTGCGGCCCCAAACTTTTTTGGTTATTTTCGTATGATGCTTTGCTAGTATACAATGCGTTAATAATCAGCTGACAGACAACCAACTGTTGTGCGACGATACTCCTTGGAGGTTTTAATATGCACAAGTAGTGGTCATTTTTTTTTTTTTTTCATAATTGATTTGTGATAAATTGGCAAGTTTGTTCGAGTAGCCCATAACAAATTTTTAATGTCTAGCAGATAGGCATGTTTATTTATTTTTTATTTTGTTTCTTTAGAAATGTGCCTTTTTTTTTCGTTCTTCTTCCTTTTTTTCAAAATTTAACCTTTTTTGGGGGAGAAGCCAACAAGCCCCTTTTTTCTATTTTTACATTTAAGGTTGAAGGAGGCCACCCCAAACACTTATTTGTACTTATCACCATCGCCAACGTAACGCATGCATTTTATCATTCATGTATGTTTGATGATGATCATTGCAGTATATTCCTTTATCAAATTGGCATTTGTACTTTTGGGCATCCTAATGACGTACCTGATTACACAATGAATATTCATGTATCCGCCTCCGCGATCGACTATCCACGCCGCCCGGAAGATCAAAAGAGTGTATTGGTAGATTCCCGTACGTAGACAGCTTTACGAATTATAACGGGACATTCACGTAACACAGATACAGTATGATTGAGAAGAGATGTTCAGCACCAAAACGTTAATACTGTAAAAAATTTCATTTCGGTTTAGAAGCTTTTAGATGGAATTGATCATAATTATAATGTGTGTTTCACTCTAATATTATGCTCTCTACAAAAGTCTAGAGGTATAACTTTAGTTTGTAGGCCTATACATTGTATTGTGTTCGTGTTAGCACCATGAGTAATATGCGGGGGCGAAATATTTTCATGAACTTTACCCTTTGTCGATAAGAACAAAAAGTCAGATTCATGACAAAAAGAGCAGTCTGGGCAGTATCGGGGAAACCCATTTTGTTTCGAAAAGATGAGAAATAAATAAAAACAAAGTAGGCCTATAAGTTTACTTCACAATTCGAAATAGGCCCTACATGGCAATCGAACATATCCCGAACCATTTAAATTGCACCATATAATTAGTTAAGATATTAAACAAATATGAATGTAATTTACAAGGGGGAAAATATCTGTATCTACAAATAAATTGATTTGCAATCGATTACACTTTTCTTAAAGTGTGCATGTAATAAAACTTCAAATTTCGCGCTAAAATTTGCACTCTTCTTTTTTTTTTTTTCAAAAGGGAGGCAGCACTTTGTTCGGTCGCTGTACCTCGCGCTATAATTTTGTGAAAAGGTATACCTTTTCGAAAAAAGAAAAAAAAACACTTATTGACCATAAAAAGAAATTATATATATATATATATATTATATAATATTAATATATAATATATATATATATATATATATATATATATATATATATATATATAGCAAAAAAGAAACAAGTAAGCATTGCATTTCAGAAGTGGCATTTATACCATGAATACGGTGAACCTCATTATAACGAGGACCGTGGTTGCTTATGAGTTGGTTTTTAGGCCTAAAGGTATTACTGATTGGTTTTTGTATTGTGTTTGTATCGTTATGTATATAGGGTAAATTGGGGTAAGTGGGACTTTCTTTTGGGGAATTTCACATATATGATTAAGACATGCCTTAGTGGAGGAACTATTTTAGCGTGCAAAATAATACATAGCAACAAATTGCATGCCTGTTTTGGAAAAATTGACAGTTATCGGAAATATAATCGTTAAAAATCTGTAACATCTCACGTTTTGACATAAAACGATTGCCAAATTCATGTAGCTAATTTTGAAAATACACACGTATGGAAATTTGTTTTTGTGTTTCCCAGCTCCCTTTTTTTAGGGGTAACGTGGCATTGAAAATTGTTCACAAAATAAATTTTTAACTAGAAAATAGAATGAAATAAGATTTAAACAAAAGAATTAAAGCAATTGTTTTAACTAAATGTCCAACTGCATGCTTGGAGTAAGTGGGACGCCCCAATTTAATGTATAAATAGTTTGCGAAGATAGATCTTCACTCCGCACTTTACATCACAGATCACTGCATGTATATTGCCACTTTGACCTTCATTTGGAGGATTTTTTTTTACCGAAACAGTTCTAAAACGTTTATATCTAAATAAACTACAAAATGAAATATACGATTGCTTTAAAAAGTTTGCTTTTATAAATAATGCTTATGTAAATTTTCAAGTGTCCGACGGGTTTTATTAAACGGGGCAGTGATATTGTTGAATTATGCAGACTTTAAAACTTTAGTTTTTGTAAAGTTGTAACACGGGAAAGAAATAAGTTCTGTTTTTTTCTTTCAATACTATATCTTTTGTTTACTTTCATACAAAACGGGATAAAGGACGAAGGAAACGCTTGCTTTGTTTACAGAATCACAGATTTAAAAACTGCTCTTGAGCTTTGATATGTTGAAAAAAAAACTTCTTTTTCATCACGTAAAATGTGTACAGGAAAAAAAGAATAATAATGAGTCCTGACAATGTTTGAGAAAATAGTTTGGCAATCAGTTCTTATGCGTATCAGGACATCTCCTCCGGAGGACAACTCCCCCGGGGACAACTCCCGGAGGACAGCTCCCCCGGAGGACAACTCCCCCGGAGGACAACTCACCCGGAGGACAACACCCCCGGAGGACAACTCCCCTGCAGGACATCTCCCCCGGAGGACAGGTCCCTCTAAGGACAACTCCCCCGGAGGACATCTCCCCCGATGAAAACTCCCCCGGAGGACAAGTCCCCAGAGGACATATCCCCCGAGTACAACTCCCCCGGAGGACAACTCCCCCGCAGCACAACTATACCCCGCATGACAAGTCCCCCGGAGGACAACTCAACCATTCCGGAGAACAGATCCACATGCACTCGTTAATTTTTGCTCCATTTGCGATTTATTTTTCTATTTTTTAAATTTTTTCCAACCGAAATAGCCATTCATGGAAATACAAAATCTTTGGCAATTTTTGTTTTTTCCGGCGAAGGGTGTTAAAGTTTGGCAGCTGTAGAGGCGTGCTGCTATTGGAATAGAATTTTATCGTCAAGAGAGAGAAAGAGAGATATATCAACTTCAATCTTAAATCACCATAGGAAGATGATCTGATTAGATTTTAGAGTATGTAGGTCAATGGTCAGGCCCGTAACTAGGATTTTTTGCGGGGGTTCAAATCTGGAAAAAAAATGAACCTTTTGAAGGAATGATTCTAGAGCGCAAATCGCGAACCGACATTTTTGACTAAAAATGACCCGAAGCAGTATATTTTTACTTTTATGGTTCTATTTTTGTTGTTGTTATTCTATTACAAACGGTGACGATCATCTTTCTTTTAGGGGGGGGGGGAAGAAAAGAAAAGAAAAAAAAAAAGGATTTTCAAGCGCGAATCGTCAAATGAAAAATAAATATAACACCTCTTCAATTATACAAAAATACATGTACATTATTTGATACAAGGGTTTTGTTTTGTTTTGTTTTGACTTGTTTCAGCAAATGTTTTAGAATTATAATTGTTTTCATCGGATATGTTGACAGAAATACTGAAAAATTGGTTGATTAACCAAGTGTTTTAATTTTCATCTACTTCTGGAGATATTTTCATACCAACACTAGTTGCAATAACACCCTCTTATTATAGCGATGACACGGCATGAATGCAAAGCTGTGCAAGTGCATACTTATGAACACACACCATTCAGATATAACAATTGTCTGTAAAATCTTAAACCCAATGACATGATTGTATTACATTATTCCTTAAAAAATGAACAAACAAGTGATGATGTTGGAATTGAGTTTTGTGAATTTCTTTTTTTGATAAATAAAAATTGTGTTCTCGTTTAAACTTTTGCGCCCATTCTAATTTGTTTAGGGTGTGATTAATTATTAATTAAAGCTTAATTACGATATGGCTCACCACCCCCCCCCCCCCTTGCTGAGACGACTAGAGATATGTAGGCCAACTACTCCTGTAGCTTCATATTAAGTTTCCCATTTGAGCATCCTTCCTTTTTTCATCATTTCTTTTATTTCTTGGCATTTTCATTAATTTTCCTTTTCTGAGGGTCACATTTCGTTGGGGTACCTCTGAATCTGCCCAAACCTAACAACCTTTTGAGGGAAGGATAGCCATTCATAGTAAGGGTGTTCCAAGGATGATTAGCAATTTAACAACCATTCCTATCCTTGCTTGTCATTACAGAAGGGTTACTCCATGCGAAAAGTAATGCAATAATTGTAACAGAAAGAAAAACCAAGGGTTGGCATAAATCAATAGTTATAAAGCATTAAAGTGAGGGAGATGTCATCCACGGAGTGTGTCTTGGGGACCTATCCCCCGGGGGAGATGTCCCCCGGGGAGTTGTCCTCCAGGGGAGTTGTCCTGCGGGGGAGTTGTCCTCCGGGGGAGCTGTCCTCAGGGGTGTTGTCCTCCGGGGGAGTTGTCCTCCAGGGGAGTTGTCCAGGGGGAAGTTGTCCTCCGTGGGAGTTGTCCCTGGGGAAGCTGTCCTCCGGGGGACTCGTCCTTGGGGGACCTGTCCTCCGGGGGAGATGTCCTGCGGGGACCTATCCTCCGGGGAGGTGTCCTCCGGGAGTTGTCCTCCGGGGAGTTGTCCTCGGGGAGCTGTCCTCCGGGAGTTGTCCCCGGGAGTTGTCCTCCGGGGAGAATGTCCTAGAAACCGTTCTTATGATATCTGGAATATAATTCTAAGATTCTTAGAAATATATTCCAGATGTATAAACAATGTTTATGAAGACAAGATCTTTGTTTCTCACTTTTTAAACGACATTTATTCCATGTATTATGCTGTCCCACTTACCCCCCAACTTGACGGGGTAAGTGGGACAATGGAGTGGTAATGACTAACTGTCACCTTAACCTTCATTTGGTGGAAATTGTAACCAATGCATTTATAAATCGTTTATATAACTTTCAAAAGAGGTATCTGATTGCTTTATTGAGTATCTTATTTTTTGTTATGCTTACGTAAATGCTTAAGTGTCCCACTAACCCCAATTTATCCTGTTGGGTATGCATGGTAAGTAGTTGATGTTTTCCACTTTTCATGTTTTTTGTTATTGTTTATAAACGAGGTCTTGTCTGGATAATAAAAAATATATTTAAAAAAAAAGAAAAAAGAAAGAAAGGTGCATTGGTGTAGTTGAGGGACAGGGGTTGAGGGGGCTTGGTTCCTGCAGCCCCCAACAAATATCCCATTATTCATTTTTCTAGCGCTCCTGTACCCGAAATTATCTAACTAAAACTCAAATGAGGTAAATAAATCTCATTATAATCACGATAATGCACAAATCCAGTTTTGATCTCAAAGAATGTCAGCTCGCGTTTCACCCTCATATTATTATTTTTTTTTTCAATTCTACAGGAACGGGGAAAAAGCCAAGATTCTTAACAAAGGAAAATTTTCTGCGCAGCCCCTCCCCGCCCCTCCCCCCCCCCTCCCCACTCAGGCGGTCAACCATACACGTATGCTCGTCCCTGATTTCTCCGGGAAAGGAGTATATTTGGGGGCTCAGGTATAGGGGAAAATCCCAGAGAAATCATTGAAATGATTAGCAATTTTTCTCCGACGTTTTTTAAATTAGGAGGTAGTTTTCAATTTTTTTTTAAGGACAAATTTTGAAATAAGGTCCCGAATATGTTCCAAAAGCATGTGAAAAGGGGGTAATTTTGCTGGCTCCCCCTTTAAAAAACTGTAATAGGGGGTAATTTTAATGCAGCTTTCCTGTCAAAGCCTGTAATAGGGGGCTGACACGGCCTCCCTTACCATGCAAAAGGGGGTATCTCTAAGAATCCAACAAGCATACGTGTCTGGTTGACCCCTGAGTGGGGGGGGGGGGCCTCCCTAAGCCAATATTTTGCACTTTATGCCAGTGATCTCGTTCCTATTTCTTTAGAAAAAGTGCTTGTTTTTCACTGTTATCACCAACTTTCAAAATTCGTTCCGCCGCCCCTGTTTTGTAGCGGTTTTTAGAAAATGAGTTACTGGTATATATATGCATGTATATCGTCTCACCCTTTCTTTCATCCTTCAAAATTCCAAACCATTAAAAACCTGGATTTTGAACCCGTTTCATATTCGTTTGTAATTTCTGAACAGGGGGCGCGGAGCGTTTTTGAAAGAGGAGGGGCTGAGCCGCAAGTTGGGGGGGGGGGTTTGAACAGGCTAAAAATAACAAATGTATAGTCATTTTTCAGTTTTTGTACACGTTTGCGGATGAAAGTGGCGGGGCGGGTGCGGCTCGTCCTTACGGCGGGCGTTGGGCGTAAGATGATGGTGGCGCGCGCCGAGCGGCGCGAGGCGCGCTCCCGTGCCCTTTGCAACCCCCAGCCCCCCCCCCCCGGCTCCTGCTGCATAGTAAAGATGAAGAGTCGCTCTTAAAGATGAATCTCAATATAAATTGCCTAAATAAACGAGCTTGGATTACGATCCCTCTCAACATGCTCAAATTGGATTCGCTTTATTTTGACACGCACTAAGGAAAACAACATAATCAGTGAGATTGAAAAAAAAGTCAAGTAATTATTATTGGTTTCAATACGCCCTATGTACATTTAGGTCCATCGACTTTATAAATTTACCCTTTTTTTTAGCTGTACAGTTTTCCCTGAAATCTATACTGGTAACTTATATGTGACATTATTTTTTATAATAACGAGGATAGGTCTAACACCTCATTCTATCCACGATTGTGACACCGCAAGTACTGGTAACAATGTATATGGCCGACAAAGGACTCTTTTGGGTTTTTAAAAATCTGTGTCAAAATATGTAATTATACCCATGCTGTTTAGGTAGAATCAATAACCCGAGCCTACACTGTAAAAAAAAAAAAAAATACAGACAAAATACAGCAAAGTGATGTCACCATACTAAAATGTAATTTAAAATACAGTTTTGCAGTAAATTTCTCCCTTAAGAATAATGTTAAGAAGGAAAAATATCATTAGAGTTTTATAGCATACGTATTTGGTTAAAACGGAACAAAATGTGTTACTCCTGATGTATAGGCCCTATTTTTTTATTTCTCACGTAATTATTTGCAGGAGAAACTTACAACAAAACTGTTTTTTGAATTACATTTTTTATGGCGACTCTGCTGACAGCAGATTCCCTGTAAAACACGGGCGTAAATCCCGGGGGGGATGGGGGGGATACATCCCCCCCAGATTTTGAGGAGGGGGGGATGGCCTGTACAAACATCCCCCCCAGTTTTCAAGAAAGAAATGGAAAAAAAATACAATAGATAATTGTGTTATTGGTTATGATAGCGCTTTTAATAACCAAAATGCCTGTTTTTTACTCCAAAACCTCCAAAATTTTCCTGCTCGGTCGCTATGCGACCTCGCAATAAGTATCAAACAGTAACCTATAGTATAAAAAGGTTGCGATACAATGCCCTCGTCGGGGACAAACCTCGTAGGACAGCGGCACTGTTGGCAAAGCGGTGTTGTTGAACATTTAAAAACATTAATGTAGTTGTGTGCCGTGCTAGGTTGTTGGAGGGGTTTGGGCTGCCAGCCCACAAAATTTTCATAGCAAAGATTGTGTATTTGTTTTCTATTGCTGTTATATTTAACAAGCATGTAAAATTATCTTCTAAATGGATACAAAATTTCGGCTCGCACTTCGCTCTCGCTGTTACTAAATAGGATCTATACTGTCAAAATAATATCTCCAATTTCTAGCTTTAAAATTTTGGCTCGCACTTCGCGCTC
This sequence comes from Paracentrotus lividus, assembly GCA_940671915.1. Classification (NCBI taxonomy): domain Eukaryota; kingdom Metazoa; phylum Echinodermata; class Echinoidea; order Camarodonta; family Echinidae; genus Paracentrotus; species Paracentrotus lividus. The sequence goes on from CALNVZ010003428.1 coordinate 36,739,913, forward strand.
GCATTACTTTTTACATTACTTTAAAGGAACAGGAATCAAGGAAGCCTTAAAATATACATTCAAAACAAATTTCTCGTACCTCCTCGCCTGCCCTGTCCGAGTACATTTCTCTTTATTCCCCCCCTTTTCAGAAAAGGTGCATTTTCCATCGAGACCCCCCCCCCCATTCAAATCCTTTCCGCCGCCTCTACTATATCTTTTTGGTTTTGTTTTTTTTTTGTCGCGCTCACGGTTACTATATAGGACCTTTAATGCACAAACAATATATTCAGCTCAAAATTTTCAGCTCGCGCTTCGCGCCTCACTGATACTGAATAGGAGCATAATACACTTTTACCATAAAATTTTCGGCTCGCGCTTCGCGCTCGCATTAGTTTTCCATTACTAAAATGAACAGTAATCAAGGAAGCCATTATGATTTTTAAAAGCATACATTCAAAGACAAAATTTTTCGGCGTATCCTTTCCGTTCTCGAATACATTTCACTTTAGATGAATGCCTCTGATCTGAATGTGTAACCCTTTTCAGAACGGTGCCCTTTTTTGTATCAAGACCCGTGACTTTCAAATCCGTTCCGCCACCTCTGCCACCATAATAGGCCTTAATATATATTTTTCCGCGCTCGCGCGGTACTATATATAGGACCTGTTAATGCACAAAATAGTCACAATTTCAGCTTCATTTTTTTGCGCTTGCCGCTTCGCGGCTCGCTGATCTAAATGGAGCATAATGCCACAAATTTCCTCCAATTGTTTAGCATAAAATTTTTCGGGCCGCGGCTTCGGCGCTCGCATTTAGTTTTTCCGATCACTAAAATGAACACGTAGATCAAACCACGGCACTTTAAAGCATACATTCAAAGAACAAATTCTATCGTACCCCCTCCCTCCAAATCCATTCAACCGCATGTGCTGATTAAAACTGATTGTCGCGATAGTGTTGTGTCAAACAAGATCGCCGACAGTTGGTCAAATTATTTCGTTCATCCCCCACACTCCTCCGACACGGATTACGCCGTTGACATGTAAAAAATACATTATATTTTTACAGTGTACACTGGTAAAAAAATATTACGCAAGTTGTTGCAGCAGAGTCGCCATACGAAAATGTAATTAGAAATAACAGTTTTGTTTCGTAAATTTCTCCCTTAAAGAAATAATGTTGAGAAGGAAAATATATTAGAGTTTATAGCATACGTATTTGGTTTAAAACGGAACAAAATGTGTTACTCCTGATGTATATTTTTATTTCTCACTGTAATATTTGCGGAGAAACTTACAACAAACTAAGTGTTTTTGAATTACATTTTTATGGCGGACTCTGCTGACAGCAGATTCCTGTAAAAATACATTATTTTTTACATGTGTACACTGTAAAAAATAATACAGCAAAGTGATGTCAGCAGAGTCGGCCATACGAAAATGTAATTGAAAATAACAGTTTGCTGTAAATTTCTCCTCTAATAATGAATGAAAGGAGAAATAAAAATCATTAGAGTCTATAGCCATGATAGCTTACATATGTGGTTAAAACGGAAAAAATGTGTTTACTCCTTGATGTATTATTTGTATTTCTCACGTAATTATTAGCAGGGGAAATTACAATGAAAACTGTTTTTTAAATTACATTTTTTATGGCGACTCTGCTGACAGCAGATTTGCCTGTAAAAATACAAACATTTTTTACAGTGTAACTTAAGTCTTCCTGAAACCCATTCAAATGTAACACTCATCTTACTCTAAATTGGAGACCATTAAGCATACGTTACATAATGTTGCTCCCTTTACCCAAAATTTACAGGGCCAACTTTCCACACATGTTTCAAAAGGCAACAGGCCCGCAGTTTCATTCATAACAGCGAAGGCATATAATTTGAATCATTGAACACAATGTAAATTCAAATTATATTCTTCATCAAAATCAGGGGGGAAATTACAGGTTATCATGGGTGTTCAAAGTGGGATGTAGCGACCTCTGTTGTTTGAGGATAACTGAGTTAGTGTTGGCCGCAATATATTACCATTATACTTGAGGGTCTAAACTCTTAAGTAATTTGGTCTATGAAAAAATGAGCAAAAGAAACCTGGGTACCATCGGGATTCGAACCAGAGACCTCCTGGTTACTAGTCAAGCGCTCTACCATCTGAGCTATAGTAAGCCCCCGATGTGTTGTCCCTATAATACCCCGTTAACTCTTCAATGCTCGAGTGGTCAGAAGCCTACAGAAACCTTGGCATAAACCGAAGGATATAATCAACTCTGGAGTAAATCGAGGGATCACGGTGAAGTGATGCAGCTTGTATAATTTGTACCCCATTTTCTTTGCTTATTTTTTCATATTATAATTTCTGGTCAGTTTTTCAATTTATCAAAAAAAGTAATTTGTCTACTAACATTTGGCTTGAATTTCTCTTGGTCTATTTATTACTGTATTAATTATTTGATCTAATTCTCACTTGGTCAAATTTCACAATTCGTTATATTAGCCAAATGATTATACATGTAATTGTGTTAGGACCTACGAAATGAAACCAATGGATGAAATGAAAAAAGTTTGTAAAATTAAGTAAAATTCATCAAGCACCAACACAGAAAATTTCATCAAAATCGGATGAAAATAACAAAGTTATGCATTTTTTTAGGTCTTGATTTTTTGGAAAACAGTTTTTGGCAATTGCGTCTCATTGTCATATTAATGAGCAAACTGATGATGTCACAGTTCCCCCTACTTCTTGTGTATTTTATTATATTGAAATCCTATTTATCTCATTTTTTCATATATTGCCTGGATACAAGAAAATCTGTCCTTCATTACTGAATAAGTAAAAGCACTTGGACCTTGAACATGTCCACAAGGATTCAATCCTCAGACTTGTTTTTACGTCCTTGGGTCAGAAAATCTTGATAATTGGTATTTCATACAATAAAATACAAAGAAAGTAGGGGACTGAGATCATCAGTTTGCCAATTTGAAAAACTGTTTCTAAAAAATTCAAACCTAAGAAAATTCATAACTTTGCTATTTCTTATCCGATTTGATGAAATTTTCAGTGTTGTGTGCTTTTTCGATTTTACTTTATTTTTCTTCTAATGCAAACTCCAGCCCGGATGAGTCCTTTAAACCAAGTGGACATTTGACGAAATGGGAATTAGAGAAAATTGCTGCGGGTGGAGTAGCAAATGAACCAAAAGTTGATTAGACTAAACTACATGGTAGTTGCTAGTTAGACGAAATGAAATTGGGGCGAGACCAATACGGGCAGTAGTTTTATTGTTATATGGGGGGGGAGGGGGCGGGTACCAGAACCACCCAGTACCCAATATACAGGGTATGTACGGTTTATTCAGGAAATTGACATTTAAAGGGGAAGATTCACCCTGGAATTTTAATGTTTTTTAAAAAATGCAGAAAATAAACTAAAAATATGAGTTAAGATTGAAGAAAATTGATCATGAAGAATAAACAAGTTATGAATAGTTAAATTTTTGATTTCTGTGACGTACACGTGCGAGCAGCTCTTCCCATGTGTTGCGTATGAAAAAATTCCATAAATTTGTCTTTTTTCATGGTTCGTGATAAGGGAATGGGTCAATTTGGTAAAGCATGTATATACATAGGTGATGATATATCGACCACACAGGTGAAATAACTAATAACTTCTGAAAAAAATGACACTTAATGGAATTTACATTGCATTAACACAAAGGAGAGCAGCTTGCACGCGACGTCACATAATCAAAAATTAACTATTCATAACTTTGTTATTCTAGGTCAATTTTCTTCAAATTCTTAACTCATAGTTTTAGTTTATTTTTCTGCACTTTTTCAAAAACAATTAAACCCAGGGTGAACTTCCCTTAATCACTTCAATTAAACAAACACACATGCAATAAATCAGTCAAAACACCGGTTCAATCAAACAAATATTCATTTAACTCTTATTTTTACCAGACATTACTTTAGCACATGACTCAATCAATCATGCCTCATTTTTAAAATTGGCTCACTATTAACTTGCTAAACATTGGCAGATCCAGGATTTCAAAATGGCAGGGGGGGGTGGGGCACACACAAAGATTCTTCTGATTTACGTACAGTAAAGCAGTTTTTCAAAATTCTTGGGGATGCACATCCCCTGTGCTCCTGACTGGATCCGCCACTGGGCTATATCCTCCTTTTCCCCTACCATTATTCCAAGGAAGTTGTTTTTTTGAAAATAGTCAACTCCGTTTATAATGAGCAAGGAGTTTTTCATGCTTAAAAGGTATGATTCTATCAGTATCTATTTCAAACATGTGTTCAACTGAGCCTTTGAAATTTGAAATATATAGGCAGTTCATTTATGTCATCATATATATTATTTACTAGTCTTATAGATTACAACTTTCAAAACTCTCAAGTACATGTACTTCATTCTAAAATACACATAAAAATGTATTAACACAGCTGTTATTGAAATATTATAAAATTAAATGTGCAAATGTAGCTAAGTAAAAAATCAAGGTGTTTGTTAAAATCAAGGTCATAAATTGCATATTTCTGCTTCAATAGTACAGTACAGTCTGTTGTAAAAAAAAATGGTACAGTCGGGAAAAAATAATTTAGTGTGAATCTTTTCAAATAATATGTGTACGTGTACAAATTAAAGCCAAAAAGATTTTCTTCTGAGAGCGCTTGTTCTGTTATAATTTGCTCTCCTAAACAAAATTATGCTAAGTTTTGCGCGCGACGAAAAACAAATAAAAATTACGCACTTCTATTGTTCTTGGAGCGCTGAATTCATTGGCCATTATGCGAACCTACACAAAGGCATGGGGACTACGTGAAAAAAAATGGATTTTTTTTTTTTTTTTTTATATTGTAGAAAACAAGTCATATCTCAAAAAGCATTACAGCACCAAATGTGATGGAAAAAAAAATGCAGAAGAAAGTCTGATATTCCTGCTTTATGGAAATACCAAAACTAAAGGTTGTGATTAACCTTCATACTAAAATAGTGTACAATCTATCGCGCAATATACTGGATTATAGTACGACAAATACTAAATTATCCTGAGTGCAGAGTTGTTTCTCTGTCGAGCCGCAGGCCGAGGTAAAATAATCTCGCATGAGGGATAATTTAGTATTGGAGTTTATATAGTCCAGTTATGTTGCCAAGATGGAACGTTCACATTTATCATAGTATATAGGCCCCTATGATCTTTGACCTTGAATAATCTGGTTTCATCTTTGCAATTTGTTTTGGTTGCTAATTTAGCTATGTGTGACGTATTATGTTGCTCCGCGTCTATTGTTATGAGCTTTAGTGCGCAACATTTGACTGTTATTATGCGCCGAGCGCAATAAGGCAAACGATAGAATCGATAATCTCTTCCACCATATTTACAAGGCTTTACCTACAAAAACTGAGTCCTGTATGTGAATAAAACAATTGAGATGGGTTGTACGCATACAAGAGACGATAATCCATTGTACAGACTTACAAATTGCAATGTCCGGGTAGCTGAATCTTATACCCTATTGACGACGGGCTGATATTATCTTTTAACCTAACGACCATTTACTAATAAAAAATGTTTTCCAACTTGATACCATTTTATTTGACACAGTTAAGGAACTTACATTTTTTAACCCAATCACCAAATATAGCTCCTATTGGCACTTCCCAGATCTGTTCAAACTTTGGCATGTGCTGTATGTTGCGATCTCACTTTTTACTTGGACCCATCACACATTCAATGTCTCTTAGCGCTCAGTCCTTCATTACATTTCTGCCCAACTTCTCCTATGGCTTGAAAGAAAGCTCGATCTGCAAGGGTTTCTTGTATGTTGTCAGGTATGTCATTAGTTTCCCCTTTGTGGATCATGTTCATTTTCAGCTTACAGGTGGGATGCATGTGTTCTTGGAAATGTTTAACCATTAACGCTCCCCAGGGCTCTGCCTTGTCAATTGTGAAGCAGTGTTTTTGTCTGCTTGTTTTAAACAGTGATTGTCAGCAGGGGTCTTTAATGCAATCTCAGTAGATGTTGGAACACTCAGATCCTGTAAGATCAGCAAGCCCCGAGAAACTCCATTAGTTTCTGTTCGCGTGTCGTTCTGCAGAGGATGTTGTGTCTTTCGACATCCTTCAGCACCGTTGAAGTTTTGTCTCTAGGTTATTTCCTGGTTTTCAATCCAGTGTTAATATTGTTGTAAGTGTGACAGTTTCAATGTGTCACAGCTTCTGGTTCCATTTGATGATCATGATTTCTTTGATAGATTCGGTCTCTGGCAAGCACTTGGAGTTTATGGTTGGCCAGTCATGGATTGACATTTCTTGGAACTGTTTGTGAAATAAGCAAGAAGAAGAAGAAGTAAAAAAAAAAAGATCAAAATCATTAAAAAGCCTTTAAAGAATAATGAACCTGTCTCTCTGAAATTTAAAGGAACCTCTCCAAGCTGTGAGTTTTACGTTTACAAAAAAATGATAGGTAAAATTTATAAAGCACAACACTGAAAATTTCATCAAATCGGTGTGAGAAATATTAAAGTACTTAATGAATTTTCATAGGTTTCACATTTTTATAGGAAACAGTTCTTGGCATAACCATGATGACCTCATGCGATATTCAACTATGAGCACACTGATGATCACAGTCCCCCTACATGTACTGTCCTTTGTATTTATTGTATGAAACTAATTTCCAGATTCTTCTGCCCGCCAAAGGACATTAAAAAAACAACGATAACTCCTTTGCGAATATTCAAGGCACAAGTACCCGGATATGGCCTCTTTTACTTATTTTCGTAATGAAGGGATAGATGTTTTTATACCCAATGCTATGAAAAAAATGTTCATATAATATAAAAGACAAGAAATTAGGCGGGACTGTGACATCATCAGTCTCGTCGATCTCTAGATCTATATAAACGATGTACAGTACTGCAAACCTAAATCGTAATTTTTGTCTTTTTCATTAGGATAAGGGGTAACCAAACTCATTTTAAATGTTCAATAAATTATTCAGCATCATTAAAAATGTCAATCCCCATCCACCTGTCGATGAAAACCTTTTATTATTCAATTATTTTCAATAGAAAACAAGTAAAATATGCCAAACATTTTGACAAGTGTGTCATCCCCTGCACACAAAGCATTCGTTCTGGTAAATGAGGGACATAGCACAATTCATTGAAACAATTAAAATGTTTTCTATGAAGACAGGTGCGATGTAGGTATATGGCATGATGTGATGTGCATTCATGGACAATCTATAGATCTTAGTACCCCCTTAAGAAGCGAAAGAGGATAGAAAAAAAAGTACGGATTAACGATTTTTGTTGGCAGGTCGCATGTACATCTCACTCTCAGTTATGTTTATAAAAAAAAAAATGGGCTTAAAGGTAGTGTCATCCTTTTGCAGGCAAAAATATTACATTTCTAGTTTTTGAGAGGATATAGTGTACCCAGTTACTGGGTGTCCGGACGGGTTTGGTGTCCGGACACTCAATTTTAACCAGCCATTTGAAAGGGTTTAAAAGCAATGTCTTTGTAGTCTTTTAGCACAAAATGTCAGGATATGTTGTGGAGAACAATTATTAATGATTATAAAAAGTATTCAACATATTTTTTGGGCTTAATCCAAAGACAAAAAATCAGGCTTCACTTTTGTTAGGTGTCCGGACACCCAACCCCCATCCTAGTATATCAATGACTATATCTTCCCACAACATGATTAAGCTCAAATGTGTAGATCTATGTTTGTCATTATAATTGTCATCATTAAAAACGCTGGTCTAGATTGGTAGTCAGATTTTCGTTTCAAACTTCTGATCTAGCTAGGCACAGTAAGTCAGTAAGATTGAATAGACAGTATACCCAGTTGTTGTATGTCCGGACAGGTTGGATGTCCGGACACTCGATTTTAACCAGCCATTTGAAAGGGTTTAAAATAAATATCTTTGAAGTTTTTCAGCACAAAATGTCAGAAAATATTGTGGAGAACAAATATCGATGGTGATAAGAAGTATTCAACATACATTTCTGGCTTAATTCTTTGACGAAAAACCAGGCTTAATTTTTGTTAAGTGTCCGGACATCGCACCCCTCTTAGGTTGATCATATCCTAAATTTATGCATGCCAAGTTGCATTAACGTTAGACATCTAGTTTTCGCAATTTGTGAAAAAGGATGACACTACCTTTAAACTAATAAAGGCTTCGTTATCGATTGTATCTTATTACATTGCCATTAATGCCAAACTACAAAGCCTGTGTCTGTCCTGGAGCCTGGAGTGGAGGGAGAGAAAAAAAAATTAACAAGCTAGCTTATAACTAACGTGAGAAAGCTCACACCACGGGCGCGGGCATGGGCACGATGAATACCGAGATACTGCATGTGCAGGCGCCTGGCGCTGGCGTGGGCTTCCAGCTTCCAAAGTCTAGACCTAGTAGGCGAGGCCGAGGGCTAGACCGACCAGACCCTGTCGCCTTCGGGGCCAGCGCTGTCATGGCTGTATGTAGTGGTCGCCGGGGCTAGCTCGCGCTCGGCTACGGCCTACTCTTACGGCGTTTGCTTCGCTAAATGGCTCAGCTCAGCAGAGCTGAATGAAATTTGAATTATTTCCAAAGTCACGATAAATTGTATGCATACCAATAAAAAGTTGATTTACAACTTTTGCAGCGTTTTAAAGATTTGAACGCCTTTCCACAGACGACACAGGATATTCTTTTTCCTCCTCCACTGGGCGCAGCCATCTTTAAATTTAATTGTAAGGCGAGGACGTACCGGTAAATATAATTTAAAATCATTCTGGAATAAAAATTCAGCAGTATTTTATGTTTAAAAAATTATTTAAGATTGCAAACATTTTGTACATGTTTTGAAATCAAAAACACTAAATTTGATTTTAAAAAATGATTCACATAGGCTTCGGAAGATTTTCAGGATTGGGGGGGCTCAATTTTTTTTTCCACAACTATTTCGGATTTTTTTTATAACCCCCCCCCCCCCCACGTTAACAGAGTTTTTGAAAATGTTGAAGTCTTCTCATAATATTTTTTTTTAAATTTATTTTTCTTATTTTTTTTTTTTTCAAAAAAAAATCTTCATAAATATTGATATGCGAGCGCGAAGCGCGAGCTAGGAAAAATAAATAATAAGGGGAGCCGAAAAATTTTGTTATATCACCCTGAAAAAGTGCATTTTAAGCGGTTTTTTTTTTTGGGGGGGGGGGTGCTGCATGGCGCCAATTGAAAAAATGCTTATCTCAGTAAACAATGCTTTCGCGCTCGCATGAAATTTTTTATATATCACCCTTTAAAACGGTGCATTTTTATTTAAGGAAGACACTTTCATTACACAATGCGAGCGCGAAGCGCAAGCTGAAAAATATAGCATATTTAAGCGTTTTTTTTTAATGCCATACTCATAAAGAATAATTTCATTAAACAATGCGAGCGCGAAGCGCGAGCCGAAAATTTTTCATATATGAATCCCCAAAACAGTGCATTTTAAAGCGTTTTTGGTGCTATGCTCATAAAGAAGATTACTTATCATTTAACAATGCGAGCGGCGAAGCGCGAGCCGAAATTCTTATTTTATATCATTCTGAAACGGTGCATTTTTAATTCAGGAAGACACCTTCATTACACTAATGCGAGTGCGATGCGCGAGCTGAAAATATTTGATAAATCAACCTGAAAATATTTCGTATTTAAGCGTTTTTTTTAATGCCATGCTCATAAAGAAATAATTTCAATAACAATGCGAGCGCGAAGCGCGAGCCGAAAATTTTTCATATATCAACCCCCAAACAATGCTTTTAAAGAGTTTTTGGTGCTATGCTCATAAAGAAGATTCTTATTTCATTTAACAATGCGACGGCGAAGCCGAGCCGAATTTTTTTTTATAATATCAATCTGAAACGGTGCATTTTTAATTCAGGAAGACACTTTCATTACACAATGCGAGCGCGAAGCGCGACCTGAAATAATTTGATAATCAACCTGAAAATATTTCATATTTAAGCATTTTTTTTAATGCCATGCTCATAAAGAAATAATTCAATAAACAATGCGAGCCGGAAGCGCGAGCCGAAAATTTTTCATATATTAACCCAAAACAGTGCATTTTAAAGCGTTTTTGGTGCTATGCTCATTATTTTCATTTAACAATGCCGAGCGCGGAAGCGCGAGCCAATTTTTTTTTATATCAACCTGAAAACGGTGCATTTTTAACTTTTGGAAGATACTTTCATTAAACATTGCGAGCGCGAAGCGCGAGCCGAAAATATTTGATAATCAACCTGAAAATATAGCACATTTATAAGGTCATGTTATAGAGTTGGAGGAATAGATTTTTTGCTTTGGCTTTCAAAGCAGAATATATGAATGAATACCTCAATTAACCTCTATGTACAAAAAGGATTGTTTAAAATTCCACTCTAACACCTGAATTTAGCAACAAAACTGTGTAAATATATCAATTGACAGTGCCACAATCGACAGGATCTCACAGGCACAATGCTAGCATACAGCGGTTTGTGTGCAAAGCATATACTATTCCCATACACAGACTGTACACACAGAATTCACTCACGCTAGACCAATCAGCTGCTGGTTGGCATGCCCAGAGTTCTGGGGTGAGAATGAAGGAAGTATGACCTTACTTTGATTAACATCTCCCCGTGCTCATGCAAACTATTACATATCATGGAAAGACATGCATGGAACATGATTATATCCTTTGCCCATATATTGTTATGTCTTTAGAACACTATGAGGACAAGTTAAGAAGGTTTTTCAAAAAAAAATCAGTGTTTTCTACTACAACTATACTTGGGCTTTAAGCGGTTTTTTTTTTTTTTTTTTTTTTTTTTTTTTGCTATGCTCATAAGGAAGATACTGCTGAAAATATTTGATAAATCAACCTGAAAATATTTCATAAATAAGCATTTTTTTTAATGCCATGCTCATAAAGAAATAATTTCAATAAACAATGCGGGTGCGAAGCGCGAGCCGAAAATATTATATATCAACCTGAAAAGAGTACATTTTAAGCATTTATTTTGTGCTACGTTCGCTAATCTTTATGAACATGATTTAATCAGGTAATGATTAGTTCCTATTCCCAACCTTTTCTCTTATTTTTCTTCTCTTTTTCACCTTTATTCGCCCTTGAATGCCGCCAAGAAGATGGTTAGGCTTTGTTCCTATATATCCAAAAAAAAAATTAAGGTTATCCAGAAGACATGCGAGCGCGCATGAGTGAGCTATAAAATTGTATCAAGAGAAGCCCTGAAAAATTATGAGCAGTTAGAAAGATTTATGAGCGAAGATGGGGTCCTCAAAAATTACTTAGAGACCCCGAATACTCTGGGGGAGGGGGGGGCTCCAATTACTGAGCCCCAAACAAGATAATAAGGGACCTTCGTCCTATTAAAATAATTATATTTTTAAAGATGGCAGAGCGCGCAAGCATCGCGAGAACCAAAATATTTGGTCAATACAGACCTGAAATATGAGCGGTTTCTATATTTATATTAAAAATATAATAATTAATTATAATGAAAAAGGTTGGGTTTATAAATAATTATCTTGGTAAATAAAAGATTTATATAATAGTCGCGAATTGCCGATATCTATATATGCAATCAAAAATATTGTGGGGGCTCAACGTATCTGAGTCCCCCAATATTTTGGTTTTGGGGGGCTCCGCCCAACCCAAGCCCCCCCGTGTTCGATAAGCCTATTGATTCATAATACAGTTTAGACCGCAGCGTCTTTGAAAGACGCTTATAATACAAAATACGTATTCATGCCCGAAACGTTTTTATGATATTCTGAAGGCAGAAAGGGAGGTAAATGGAAACTGGGCCGCATGTATCGATCATCTGCATGTGATTTTAATCCATTTTTGTTGATATTATTTTTTCAATGTTCAACTTATCCATTTCTTACTATTACTTAGGATGTTTAGATTGAGTAGACATATTTTCGAAATGTGTTTTGTAAATTGTCGCGGTTAAGAACACTTTTTAGTGATGAGAAAAAGCAAAAAATGATAATGTTTACGTCTGGCTACCAAATTTTTTTAGCTCATTTGTGAAGCGCTAACCTCCTAGCAATACTTCACTAAGAAAACCATTTGAAAATTATTCTTGGTACCAGTTCAGTGATCGAGGCAGATGTAAGACGATATGCTAGTATATTTTTCTATCAAAAAATAGGAAGGTTACCTAGTACCCGGCGACCGTTAAATGGAGTCGCTGTGATATAAGTGTCCTGCCCGGTTCCGCTCGTACCATACGCGTCACACAATTATAGTCGTTGCTCGCTTGAGCTTGGACACGTAGTACGAGTGTGCATAAATAATTTGAAATTCGACGCCATTATAATAATAAAATTTACTAATTGAAAACCCACTTCGTTAATTTTCTGTCTAATACCATTTTGATAATTATATATACATGCACTATGCTATAAAACCGAAAAATGTAATTACAGATAGTAAATTTCACAGAACTTTTGGGGCATAGTATGGGTATATTTTTTGCAATCGTACAATGTGTCACTATTTTTTTCCCTACTTCTCCATACGTTTTACATTTTCATATTATAGTTAATCACAAATGTATCATTATTTCAAAAATGTCCTGAGTTTTGCACTATTCTTATACAACAATTTATATTTTCGTTTCATTAAATATTATAAGAAATTACGGTAGTCATTACTATGTGTATAACCCTGTATATTAAATGATCAATTCAATTAGAATGACATGACAAGCCTGATGAATATTGTTTCGACAGTTTTATTTTGTTGAGCGTAGCTGTGTGCAATGAGAATAATCCCTTAGACAGGTGCCATTTCAATAATTTGAAACACATGTCAATGGGTCTTATCATTTTCATTTTGAATTTGACTAATTGTCATGATTGATCTTTCAGTTTTTGTGATACCAAGGTACTGATAGTTTTTGAGGATGAAAACATATCAAGACCGATACTAAAATAGACCAAGATCTTAGATTTTTCTTTTTTAAATTTTAATATAATATTTATATTTTTTTATTATGAATTATTTATTATTAATATTTTTTTTTGGGGGGATGGGGAGGGAAGGGCCAGTGGAACAAACCTCTTTCTAAGAATCTAATTTGCCTTTACCATAAACCCCCCAACATAAAAAAAAAAATAAAAAAAAATAAAAAAAAAAAAAGAAAGAAAAAGAGAAATAAAAACACCAACAATATTTCATTTTAATCAGGTCTCAGATAATAACAACTCTGTCAAGCTAAGTACATTTTACATGTTATCATAGGTTCCGTTTACATAAAGCTTGAGATAATTCACATATTTGCTTGCGATAAATTTTTGCAAAATTGCTACTTGGGACCCCTTGCGTACCTTTTCCGTTAAATCTTTCTCATTACAATATCAATCTACTGTTATCAACAAAAACATCATGACCACAGTGAAATTAAGGTTCACTCCTACACCAAATCATCATAGTCCTAACTAGCAATCCACTCAATGATCACTGACCCATACTAACCTAAACACAGCATCACAACACCTCTGACTCAAAATTCACTTGACTTTTACACAATATTATTCGCTTTTTATCAACCAAACCGCTTCATATAACTATCATCAACAACAACCACTATAATTTTACTGACAACCTTCTACCATCACGACAACAGCACACTACATCAAAAACCTACTTTAATATGTACTAGATTCTAAACAACATCCCTACTGCTATATGACCTCATCATATGTAACCCCCCTAAATACACCCAAACAAACACTTAGAATTAATAACTATAGTCACTTCCTATATTATATGGTGATTCAGGCCTTTATAAAAAATAATATATATTTGTCTCATATATTTGGGAGTAGACGTTGAACTTATCAACATATCAAATAAATCAATTATTTTCCATATATGGCTACCATGTAACTAAAATACACTACCCACTTACCATCAACTTGCAACACCAAATCAAAAAAAATCACCATCATCAGTAGTATAAACCTGAGCATTTTAAATTAACATAACCAGTTCTTGCATATACCAATGAACATAAAGAAATTTAACACCCTGTGTATATTAAATAAAAGAAGTGTACACATTGAGTGTTAATTCTAATCTCTCTCTTGGCATCAATAATTGTGTCTTCATCAACAGGAATGGTAACTTTAACACCTCAAATTTTTACAGTGCATCATCAGTCTTGACCTCTTAAATACTATTGCACATATGATAGAAGCTTTGGTTAAAGAATTGTCTATTAACAAGATATCTTTTATTTTGGTCCTATATATTTAAAATGAAATGCTCACTTTAGTATTTTACAACAATTCTCATGATGGTTATTATATAAGTAACTACTCCATACAAAATATCATAATCTATATTTGTGTTGGTAATAAATAATTTGATAAAACTTTTGTCCACCTAAACTCATTTTATTTTAATTTATAATATGAAAACATAATTATTTAATTCGGAAACGTAATTTATGTAGAAATTAAGATAAATTGTATTGAATATACTATAATAAATAATAATCTGGCCTTTTTTTTTTAAAGACACTAACCATAATAATTTAACCTGCTAGATTGGGCTACTGGTAAAACTGACAATTTTTTTCCAGCTTACATGATTTTTTTTCCAACTGGGTGAAATTTTCTGAATGTGTTCTGATTTTGAGTAATATCAATTGCTATACAGGTATGCACTCTGTTTTACACATACTATGTACACTTTTAAATTCTAGTTTGTAGATTTATTGAAGTCGTTAAAAAATTCAAAATAAATTCTGCATTCTAAATAAATGTGTCAAAACACCTAATGAAGACGACAAAAATAAAAATTTTTTTTATTTTTTTAATATTTTTTTTAAATTTCTTAATAATTTAAATTTTTATATTTTTATTATTAATTTTATATTTTAAAATATATTATAATTTTTTATTCATATTCACCTCCACTGATTTGATTTTTTTTATCAATCTAAATGGTGTCATTTTTACTGCATTAAATAGGCTTATTGACATATAGGAGTGGTACTTGTACAAAAATTTGGTTTTATTATTGTCGTGTATATCACTCAGTTTAAAATGCTATCAATTGAATTCTTCTTCCTCTGTGTTAAATCTTACACTTGCTGGTTGTTAATTATTGTTAACTCAATGAATACATAAGAAAATCATAATCTCATTTAGACAAAAGAATATATAATGAGTAATGGTAAACCATCTCTACGTCCACAGGTCTCTAAGTTCTATACACATCTTCATTACTTGTTTGTGGTCGTTTTATTTTTTGTGAACTTGTGCTATGAATCTATAATTGTTAACACTTGTTCATCCGGCAAACCAAATACGTATATTTATTAGAATAATAACCATGTGGTTTTTTTTATGTACATGTGTGAGACGAACAGTCTTTGACCACAGCTTCAATACCAATTAATACACTGTCTTTGTTGGCTGTTTATACATCGTTCATTACAACGATGCAGAGAAAGTATGCTGTTTGAAGTCAAGCCTTCAGTTGTTGGAATTCCTGAAAGACAAAGTTAAAATTACTTAGATAGCTATAAAAAAATGCTAGAACCACAACAATTGAGTATCATTAGACAATGTGGTAAATACCTCGTCATCGAAGTTAGGTCTTATGACTCTGACAATTGACAAGGTTGTCTAATGGTAATTTAAATATATTGATTAGATTCCTACACAGTCAGAATTTCATATCAAATCTGTAATGAATGCCGTATTTAAAAATATGTTTATTAAAATATAAAATAGGACGAGTAGAATTAGAACTTAACTACATTGTAAGGCTATTCATACCTTTTCTATTAAATCATGAATATTATTGGTGGTTCTGTTATTGTACACACACTTTTAGGTTGGTGGAGCCTTCGAATGCTAGTGGAAATTCTTTTTAAATCTTATATAGTTAGCTACCAACTGGTGCCTAAGTTACTATTGTCCAATAATATAAATATTAATCTTTACTGATCATTGATTTAGCTTACGGTTGGTGGATGATACACAGACTTAGCAGTACGAGGGTGATAACACTCGGACCACCGCACTGGAAAATGCTTTAGCCCAGTGGATTCGGTTGTGCACCAGTGGCATGTTTTACCCCGTTTAGAGCGAGTAGCGTAAGTCCCAATTCCTAATCGGATTTTTTGTCCTCAAATATGTAAACGATACTTCATATTTTTTTCATAGAAAAACAGCTGGCCTACCAAATTTTTTTAGTTCTTTGTCACCGCTCATATCTTAGCATTACGTTCAGCGACCCCATTTCAATTTTTAATTTTGGTACCAGTCAGGATCGAAGAGGATGTAAATAAGGTCAAAAACAGTATAATAAATTCATCAAAATATCACCTAACAATACCCTCATTTATAAATATCAAAATCTAAACGAAATTAATCATGTTACATACCAAAATCAAGAGCAGAGTCTGGTGATTAGCTGCCCACTTCGATTGTGTACAGGTTTTGCATGCATTGAGCTAGCTTGACATGATAGTTTGTTGACCCCATGAAAATCCCATGAAATCACACGGCGATTTCATAGAACGATACCCCAAATCTGGTATCGATATTTTTTTCATAAAAGTTGCGATATCGCCTTATTATGAGCTGCGCTGCGGTCTAACTGATCATCAACATAACTGCATCGTCGCGGAGAGATTGAAATCGAGAGGTCTTCATTTGTAGACTATAGAGCGAGCTAGCTAGCTGCACGCTGGCGGGTTGTTTAACGAATACGAACTCTATGCTATCTTCCGCCTGAAGTCTAGGCGCTGTGTCGGTGGCCCGATCGAGCGTACCGGTATGTACGGTGCATGCACGTGCGACATTGCGACCTAGAACATGTGATGTAGCCGTTACTGTAGCACGTTCTAGGGTCCATGTCCACATTCACAGATTCTTGTAAGTAGAGTCTAATTCAGTTATTTTAAATGTCATCTCTGTGTTTCTAGAATCCATCTACTGAGTATAGGCCTACCCAGTTCCGGACAGTCTACTTTTATTGGGTACAGCCCACAAGACCGACACCAACGAGACCGACGGCCCACTAAACCGACGACCCACGAGTCCGACAGTAAAGTAAATAGGCCAACGAGATCGACTATAAACAATTTAGGCCCCACTGAGCCGACAGCCCACTAGACCGACACTAGATCAAACAGGCCCACGAGACCGACACTACAATGATATGACCCACGAGACAGAAAATTCACAATTAAGGCCCACGACACCGACGGTAGAGAAAAACAGCCCACGAGACCGACATTACATGAAGTATACCCACGAGTCAGAAAAGGGACGTCTAAAAGGCAATAAAGGGGTGGAAGAGGGAGAGAGAGACATGGCAAGGGCCGAGAAGTTGAAGAAAAAAATAGGTGAAAGGGCAACAGAGAGATAGACTAATGAAATCAAAGAACTAAGGAGGCAGGTGACCAACGGCAGGTTCGAACAATCCATAGGCTTTGCGAAGATTTCAGGAGGGGGGGGGGGAGGGCTCAATTTTTTTACCAAACTATTTCGGGAAGTTTCATTACCCCCCCCCCCCCTCCACCCTCCCCCACGTTGACAGAGGTTTGTGAAAAAGAAGAAGAGAAAAATAAATTGTAAACCTAATCAATGAAGCTAAGATGTTTTCGATGTAAAAAATTATATGAAGACCTTGTATTTTATTCACTTATTTGTGTGTGTGTGTGCTATTATCATTTCTTTATGAATGTTGATATGCAAGCGCGAATAGCGAGCTAGGAAAAATAAATCATATTGGGAGCCTAATTTTTTAATATCAACTTGAAAATGGTGCATTTTCAAGCGTTTTTTTTTTTTTTTTTTAAGGGTGGGGGGGGGGGGGTCCGGGTCCGCCGGGCCACGCTTGATCCGCGCCGGGGGGGGGGGGGGTTCATTACAACCTCCTGTTACGACTACCTGCCTCCTTATGGTTCTTTGCTTTCTTAGTCTCTGTTGCCTCTTCCCGCACCCTTTTTTGTTTACTTCCCCTTGTAATTTCTCTTCCTCCCTCTTTTCTCCCCCTTTTGTTAGCCTTTTAGATGTCCTTTGCCTACCCGATAAAGGGGGGGGGGGGGGTGGGCATGGCCTCGTTCCCCGAAGATACCCCTGGATATTCACTTGTTTCGTTTTCATGGGCCTTATTGAAGAAACGTCTGACTCATGGGTATACTTGATGTAACGTCGGTCTCGTGGGCTGTTTTGCTCTACCGTCGGTGTCGTGGGCCTATATTGCGAATTTTCTGTCTCGTGGGTCATATTATTGTGGTGTCGTGTCTCGTGGACGCTGTTTTATCTAGTGTCGGTCTATGGGCCTTTATTTTTGCTGGCGTCGGTCTAATAGGCCTTTTTTGTCTAGTATCGGACTTGTGGGCCGTCGGTCTCCTGGGTGTCCGGTCTTGTGGGATGACCCCCTTTTATTGGCCATTTGAATTGAATTATGAATAGGTTTAACGTTACAAGCAACTTTTTTGTAGGTTTTAGCACAAAATGGTAGGAAAATATTGTGGAGGAAACAAATATTGATGATGATAGAGCTTTATTTAACTTTATATTTTGTGGTCTAATCTAAGGGCAAAAAAACATTGCTTCAATTTGTTAAGTGTCCAGACACCCACCTCCCCATCCCATCCTATAGTATAGAGGTCTACTGCCTTAGGATGGGGGGTCTGTTGTCCGGACAGTCTTTAGTTAGGCCAATAAAAACATCATCTTTATGTAGTTATGGAGTTATGCTCTGCCTCGGATTTATTCAAAAATTTTGTGCAGTAAAATCAGAGATGCCCCAAGTTAAAAAAAAAAATTGTGTGAGATAATTCACATCGTGTTTTAAAGCAGTGCGCACGCCGCGCGCGTTACCACATGTGCGCGTTCGCAGCTAGTGATTTTGTGTACACAAAGAGCGCGCGCGCGCACGCTCCACATATGTTTCACCTAGTAAGCTATCTCGCATGCGCATATTACTGATCGCCTGCATTTAAAACATCGCACTCACATGATTGATGCGCAGACAAAACTGCCGATATTTAGGGTTTTGGAGACTCCAAAATGGTAAAAAAATGTATAATAATGCTACTTTTTCTCATTTTGCGTGAGAAGTGGGGGTGCTCTGCGTGAGATCGTGAGACGGACCCGAAATGCGTGATTCTCACACCATAGATGCGTGAGACTTGGTAGCTCTGAGTAAATAGCAAAATATATTTTGAATTATTTGTGCTTTGTTATATTTTCTGATATTTCTTTCAATCGATTAATGAAATATAGTTGATCACAAAGTCAAAGGTCCGAAATTGCCGCCTTGTTCCGGACTAAAAACCAGTGCGGACATACAAGGTTGTTACACAACCGGGTAGGTCTATACCCACACACAAAAAGGCAGCAAAGCCAAAGTTTTGGTATTAGGTAAGAATCAAGACCCCGGGAGCGACTGCCACGACGAGAGTCGAGGCACGAGGCTGAAGTGAAGTGCCAATTTCTTTTAGTGGCACTGCACTGGCAGCGTCCTGACTGAGATGAGTCAAGTTACTCAAACTATTTGCCATGGAAATTTAGTAGGACAGAGACAGAGAGTAAAAATTACTGTAAGTTTATAACTTAGCATGTTTTTGTTGTCATTGACGTGTTGTGGGTGAAGCATGGAAGAGACCTTATTAAGAAAATGTGTGCACTTAAAAAAGAAATGAGCATCCCGGGTGGGGAGGAGGGGGGGGGGTGGGGGTGGTAGAGGGTACGACTGTTCAGACCTTAAAAAAAAGATAAATGACTGACCTGAAAATTGTAACTTGGTTTTTATAGTTTATCTTACTCTTTTCTCTTTCAAAGATGTAATGCTGGACTAGATGACACCAAGATGGCTGGACAGACTCTTCATCAACTGATGTTGGATGCATGCCTCCAAGTTTCCAGATCACTCGGCAGCCATCTTCGATGATGGTTGCCTGTGGTGTTAATGTTGTGACCTACAGTCATGCTCTAGACACAGCAAACACTGTTACATCTCTTCTAAGACCACACTGGCAAGCCTCAGTGGTGAAATCATTGGTCTCTACGTAGAACCATGCATCGATCTACCAGCTTGTATTGCTGGTAAGTCTCTTAGTTGGTGGTCTTCCGGGGAGCATTTCATGAAAAAAATTGTCAGATAAAATATCTGACAAGTCCTGTTTAAAGGACTCATCCGGGCTGGAGTTTGCATTGTCACAAAAATAAAGTAAAATCTAAAAAGAACAACTCTGAAAATTTCATCAAAATCGGATAAGAAATAGCAAAGTTATGAATTTTCTTAGGTTTTGAATTTTTTAAGGAAACAGTTCTCAAATTGGCAACCTGATGATGTCATAGTCCCCCTACTCTCTTTGTATTTTATTGTATGAAATACCAATTATCAAGATTTTCTGCCCCAAGGACATAAAAACAGGGATTAATCCTTGTGGAAATTTCAAGGTCACAAGCGCTTTTACTTATTTCAGTATGAGGGACAGATTTTCTGTATACGCAATATATGAAAATATGAGATAAATAGGATTTCATATAATAAAACACACACGAAGTAGGGGGACTGTGACATCATCAGTTTGCTCATTTGAATATTCAAATATTCAAATGAGACAATGAAACAATTGCCAAGAACTGTTTTACCAAAAAAATTCAATACCTAAAAAATGCATAACTTTGTTATTTTTCATCCGATTTTGATGAAATTTTCTGTGTTGTGCTTGATGAATTTTACTTAATTTTACAAAACTTTTTCATTTCAGCCCGGAGTCCTCCTTTAACCTGACAGTTACGTTACCATCTAGTATTAATGCTTCTCAGCCAATCAAAATCATGTAAAGATATCATTATCGGATCAGACAACTTGTCAGACAGGAAATGATAATGTCAGAAAAAACATGACTTGTCAGATAGTCCAACAAATCCTTTCATGAAACGCCACCCAGGTCTAGTTGATATTATTGGGATACTGATCAGAATATTCCTAAATCTAGGAAATCCTTAAATCTAGACCCAGTCCCTCAGAGATTGCAATCGATTTATCTCAGTTGTTTTTGTAGTTGGTTGATTCACACCACTAGTTTCGAGATGTCTTAACCTTATTAGTTCATCTAGACCTTCCAACTAACATGTTGGTTTATGAAACGATTCGTAATGACGACAGCGATGGACGGATTTGTATTGTTTGTTTCCTTTTATTCGTCGGCTAACATCGGTTAAACAGGAAAACAGCCTCGCCGTTATCTATCAAATTCATTACTCCATGCTCACAGCACATTCAAGACTAATTGGAAGATTCCAAGATGAAGGAGGCTCAAATCCCAACATTAAATCATGAATTAATAACCACCGCCAACGACTGGAGCCCAACAGCAACCTTCACTCTCCAAGTCATTAATAGCCAATGTCTCTGTCAGTATACCCTGGATATATGCAGATCTATTCAAAATCCACTCATCTCAATTCTTATACACAAATTAGGGCCTAAAACCTAATGCCTTCAGGGAAGAAGTGGGGGCATTGGGCAATTAAAGCTACCCCCAAAAAGCGGACACAAGTTCAAGCGCTTTGTCTCATTAAAAAGGTCTTACAGTTGTAGTCTAGCCCCAATACACAAATACCACTTTTCTTTTTTGGTATATATAAACAAATACAAATATTATGCGCATCAATTCCATTACTTCAACTATCCTTATACAACATATTCCCACAATTAACTTCATAATAGTTCGACCAAAATCTATCTTTTGCTACATGTAGGTATACAAAATTTTGAAAATTATCCACATTTTTCCTTTGACTCCATCGATCTAATATTTACGATACACATAATTTATATCTAAACGGCACTTCCCCACATTTAACGTCATAATCACAAATAGATGGAACATTAATTCAAAAAAAGGAAAAGAACACAATATATTAAGGATAAACCTCAATACATTCTTTTAAAGATACTACTTTATGAAAAGACCAACTCAAAGAGTAATCTATATAACTTCTCTATTTCTTCATCCCAACTTCCAAAACTTTCAAATAATTTCTTCGCTTTATAGAATTTAGATTTCTTATTCAACCAATATCCAAATTCAGGCCAGTAGATCACATTTCGCCGAAAATCTATAGTGTTCACGATCATCATCAATACAACTATCCACCCGGGACATTATCAATTAGATACATTTTAGGCCTTCCACCTAGTCTCCCAGCACAACCCCACAGATCGTCATGTGGACGAGACTTCCCGTTATCATGGCTCAAAGTAAGACAGCCAAGTCCCGCACCAGTACACCAACCATCTTCTTGCCGTCCCAAGAATGATCTGATTCATCTTTAGGTGCACAGTTATTACATTCATGCCAATATCATTCTCAACTTTTAAGGGAAATACGATCATCATTGTCTTAACTCAAAGATATTCAAATCTACCTTGAAAATCAATTTCCGACAGTCCATTCAACCTCTGTCTCTATCCCATATATCTCAGATTCATCTAGAGCAGGATTTCAAATTCTTGACCAACATTTCTCAGAACCACTCCTCTGGCTCCCTAACACTTTTGTCAGATATAAGTCAAAAAATATCGAGATCAAATTCAAAATCTATTTCAAAATCTGGTTCACCCTTGTCTACTAGTGGAACACCTCCTATTCTCATTCTCCTTAGCTTCACCCAGGAGTGGCGATTCAAACATGTGTCTACATTTTCAGCGGCACTTCTCTGCGGTCTTTAACACTCGTGTCAGTTATCTCGAAAATAATTAAATACTCTAATTCAAAAATTGATTCTCGAAATCTATTCATCCTCGTGCTATGAGTGGAAAACCTTTGTTCTCTATTCTTTAGTACACCAAAGTCTCTCCAAATATGTGTCTGACATCCTCAGAGCACTTCTCTGGCTCTCTAACAATTATGTCAAACAAACCAACCTCCTCTGCAATGCACTGATCAAGCATTCCAAGTCCTATTCCGTTTTTAGTGTCAATGCTAATCAAACCAGACCATCCTGCAACTATATGATACAGTGGGCAGGAGGGGGGGGGGGGGGGTGGTGCTTTGAATCTTGAAATCCCTGAAGTGAACGCACTTGTTACCTTGACCACTGTTGAATCTTTTGATCAAATATTTTTGACTGTCAATAAACCGAAACATATATTTAATATCTTTATTATTGGTTTCATACGATTTTTTCAGTTTGGAATAAAGAAAAATATACACTTTTTCATCAATTGTCTTCAGAATGAAATATCTACTTACACACTTTCTCGATGAAAAAGTCAATAATCATCTCACTTCTTAATAAAAATGTGATCATTATTTAAAGATTCTAAATTGATTAATGTTAAATTTCCATAAATACCTAAATGAAATGCATTGAAAATGGTAAATCCATGATAGGAAGGTAAATCTGATGGCTTTATGTTGTACTCTATTTCACCTGAAACCCCATATTTTCGCATTTGCATGTTACATATTAATATGTTTTTGTAATTTTGTAATTGTATTCGCGCCTCATTCTCCTCTATCCTGTCCCTCTCTCTCTCTTCTCTCTGTCCCTCCCTCTTGTATCTTTCACTTTTACTCTTACTCTGTTCTTCCTCCCTATCTCACTCTCTTCCTCCCATGTTATTTAAGTGTATTTTACCTCATAATAAATGTTTTATCTCTTAGCACAGCTAAACTATAGGCTACTGTTATGTAAACATTATAACACAATCCCTCATGAATTCTCTCGCTATCGTCGGATAATCGTTAACATCTATTAGTTTCATCAACTTTATGCTCATAGTACTCATCGTAAAACTGAAAAGGTTTCATGTAATCTATCTGCAATTCATGACACATCACTGTGACGAATACATAATCGAGACCCATCTATCTAACTATCTACTATATAAAGCTATCTCCAACTTGAGACACCAATGTCTTTACTGCCATCAACTGGACTCAAAACCTGTACCACCCTAACATTTGAACTTTGCAACTTCTTAAACTCTGTGACGCAATCCAGACTGCATAACATGTATGATCACGTTATTCCCTCAACAATTTGAGTATGATAATGCCTTCCAGTCTCTTCAGACTCGCGCTCTAATGGCATTTAACAATGTATCTAACACAACACTCTATCAATCATCTTGCTCGCCTGCAACTAATCCCTTGCGCAATACTAATGCTTGATCAATTCGTCTTACTGAACTCAACTAATCTTCCCTTGTACACGATTATAGAATAACTGTCTCAAATGGTATAATTGTTCCCTCTGTCCAAAACAATCACGAAGAGCCTTAACTACTCTAGTAAAACTACTCCTCTCCTCTGTGGTCAAACAATACTTTATCTCTTCTCTAGCTGGCCCAGTTAGTTGTCCTATCAGCAAACCTGCCTTATCCTCAACACTTAAATCAAAAGAAACAATAAAACAATTAAATTCTTCTAACCAATCCGACAAAGGAGTTTCACTTGTACTTTCATCAAAATATCCACTAAACTTGGTCAAACCTCCATGAGCAATACGTTCCTGAATTACAATTCTCTTTGCTAAATATAGTATTTCAGAATTAATTCCTTCAAATTGCTCCATAATATGTAACTAACAGTCATAACAAAAGTACAAATATTCACTATCAACATTATTAATAATTAACCAAGACATCTCAAAAAATATTGCAGCTCATTTGACAATCACTGCCACAATATTCACAACTTATATAATTTTTACAATTCACATTCTTACTAACTACAACCATCATGATGATGAAAAAGTTCAGTCTCTTGTTCACGTTTCAGTCCAATATCTGTCTCCTCTAGTTTGTCTCATCTAACATGTCTAAGTCTCATTCGAATTCATAGAATCTGTTCTCACCTGACCACGATGTATACAAAGATAAAACTTGTGTAGTCTGCAATGTACATGTTGGTCCCTCAGAGATCTCACAGGATGGTCCGATTCCGTCGGATTCGGACATCGGCGCCGCACGCACACCTACATGATCCTGTCTTGACATCGTGCGAACTCCACTAAAGTAATGCAGAATCTTCCGTCCCACTTGGTCACGCTGTCGATGCGACCACTTCCAGGAAGGCCCAACTGATGTCACCAGGAATATGCGGCTGACCCTACTGACCGAGGCTGCTTACCAACGATATCACACAAGAGGAGCTATCGATGATCTTTGTCCAGTTGTCCCTCGCTGTCATATCCCACTCCTGACACCATTGAAACGATTCGTAATGACGACAGCGATGGACGGATTTGTATTGTTTGTTTCCTTTTATTCGTCGGCTAACATCGGTTAAACAGGAAAACAGCCTCGGCCAGTATCTAATCAAATCTACTCCATGCTCACAGCACCATCAAGATATGGGAAGATTCCAGTGAAGGAGGCAAATCCAACATTAAATCATGAAATAAATAACACGCCAACGATCTGGACCCAACAGCAACCTTCACTCTCCAAGTCATGTAATGCAATGTCTCTCTAGTATATCCCTGGTATAGCAGATCTATTCAAAATCACTCATCCAATTCTTAATACAATAGGGTCCTAAACCATGCCTTCAGGGAGTGTGGGCATTGGGCAATAAAGCTACCCCCAAAAAGGCGGGAAAGTCAAGGCTATTGTCTATTATAAAGGGTCTTACAGTGTAGTCTGCCCAAAATACACAAATACACTTTCTTTTTGAAATATATAAACAAATACAAATATTATGGCATAATTCCATTATACAACATTTATACAATGGAATATTAATTATATCGCAACTCTGATTGAATGGGCACATGTTATCTCGTTGTCACAGTGACAATGGAATATTAATTATATCGCAGCTCTGATTGAATGGGCACATGTTATCTCGTTGTCACAGTGACATTTGCTTTGTAAAGAATATCATAGTTTGTAAATATACATGTACCTAAGCCTTAGTATAGACTCTGTGCTATGAATGGCTTTTATTTGTAGACCTGCTTGTATGCCATTGGAATAGCAGAGGTTGTATATTTAATCTCTGCAAAATGCCCTGTGTTCAAAGACCTAATAATACATGTAGGGTATACAGCAACTTTCCAGGATGTTACAAAGAGGATCCTTTATTTCTATTGTCTGGTGGTCCTGGGAACTTCACCGAAGCCCCTTTTGAAAAACTTAAAATCTATTGTTAGAAACAGTTACTTGTTGGTGAAGGGTTATGAAAAGGCTAAAGTGGGGCTTAAATTAATCCAAGAACAGGATTTGGATGCCCTTTTCTAATTCTTCCTGTATTAATACAGGATAAATGCCTTGTCCTTAAATGGAAATTTAAAGCATATATGCTGAAAGTTACCCATTTTAAAATACAAAAAGGCAGCATTTGGTGGGAGTAGAGAATGTAAAAATCCTGGTTAAAACTGAGCAACTGTTTGAAGGTTCTTGGAAATATATTTTGAATACACCAAGGACACTGTTATGAGGTTCCTTGATGTTAAGTATTATCATTCTAGTATAATTATTGTTTCCATTATTTCACTTTAACAGTATTCTCCAGGTCCCTGCAGCCTATGGTCCTATTGACCCACGTGCTCCGACCTCTATCAACGAATACTTCATCAGAGAACTTGGTATCGATATCGTCTGTATACAGAGCTTTCTTTTAGAGGTAAATGATAAAGTTACAATCCGTTGAGTATCTGTATACAGAGCTGTCTAGTAGAGGTACTTTCAGGATCCTGAATTCGCAATTAATAAAGGAATTGTGAAGAACAATATCTTTAGCTCTACATGTACCACATGAGTCTTATTCTGGAAGAAACTATTTTGTATATTTATAGATCATACAAGATATGATGATGTCATTAGCAATCTATAGACAAATTCAAATATTTTGTAAGGGGGCCCCACTCTGAAATTAAATTAATTTTGATAATCTTGATAATTAGCAAAAAAAAAAAAAAAAAAAAAATGAGACCAACATTTCAGTGAAGGTTTGACAAAATATCAATCAAGTAATAACAAAAATTAATGAATAAAGAACTTGTAATCATTCAAGATATTTTGCAAACCTTGTGACGTCATTTGAGAGGTACATGTACTCCCCATATTGCCTATTCTTTGTTGATTATATACATTGTCATAGGGTTAGATTTTTTTGTCAATCATTTCCAAAAGCACGGAAGGGCATTTTTAAAAAAAATTCTCATAAAGACCCTTACATTAGATGTTTGGACAAATTTCAATATCACTTCTAGTATCTTTTAGCTGTAATATTTGAAAGAAACATTCGAACACTCTAAAATTCTGACTTTTAGATAACACACATGCCAAAATGTTTTAGTGAGTTTAAAACTCTATAAAGAGATTGACAGAAATAAAGGTTTAATTACAAGACTATATTTAGGTTGACAAAATGAAGTTCTATATTTTTATAAGTTTTGTAGAAAAGGTCATCTCTTGAAGAAATTTTGGAATCTACTTTGTACGACATGTAATCCATATTGGATATATTTCAATCTGCTTCACCTTTTTAATTTCACCCATTTCAGCATTTCGCCAATGGTCTAGGCCAAAACTTCGATTGGCAACCATGTCCGAATGTAGATCAAGGACTGATATCTTCATGTGGACTAGTTCCAGTGCAGCTACGCACCACCAAGCACAAGTACTCTGATGGAGATGACAAGGAGCAGGTCTCGTCTCTTGCCTATGCCCTCCACACATCAGGAACAACAGGCAGGCCTAAGATAGTCAGAGTTCCACACTCTTGCATTGTTCCAAACATCTTGGATCTTCGGTACGTGATTAAACAAATCATTGGCAGAAATAATTTTTCCTTTTTTCCCCCACCAAACAATTATAGACAGATGAAGGTATATTTTCTTATGTTCTTATTGGAGAGGTAAACTTTTAAAGCAGCAAACTAGCTCTGCCTATAAATCTAACTGGTCCAAAGATAATTTCAGCTTTCATAGAATTCCTTTCTACGGTTAAGCTAATGTCATTTCATGCAGAATAATGTATTTTTGAAGGAAGGTAATGCTGTGATTGGGATTTGAAACATGTTCCGTCTAATTGATAGTCCAGCATGGGAGCAGTGACATATATATTTTTATACACATATGTTTATGAACATGTTGCGGTATGATATAATTCTTTCATCAATTGCATATATACATATACATAGATATCGTAATATTGCCTATTGCCATGCATATCAATTTTGAGATGTGTTGGCAATAGTCTGCACAGTTATTGCCTTTTTGGGGCAACTTTCCCAATGATTGGCTTTTCAGCTCTTTATTGGATGCAGGAAAACCACAGGAAAGCAGTTGGATGAGCGTATTGACAACAGTCCTAAGCATTTTATCATAACCTCTTGACTTATTTTGCCAAAAGCTATCTGCAAATGACCATAACATTATTAGTAATATTGTGTTGTCTATTAACAGGATCCTATTATTGGCTGAACACTTTTTATTTTGCAGGTTGAAATTCTCAATTACGGAAGAGGATGTAGTCTTCATGGCGTCACCTTTGACCTTTGACCCTAGTGTGGTTGAGATGTTCATAACCTGGATCCAGGGAGCAACACTCTTGATAGTTCCTACCAAGGTCAAGATGGCTCCCAAATCTCTGGCCTTAGTCCTCAGGAGGAATCATGTGACTGTTCTTCAGGTAGGTGAATTCTGGAGCAACCTCGTCCTGTGGATGTAATGTGATTGTAGATATACATGTAGTACACAAAAACAGACCAAAGTATGATTTATAATTGTCACATAAATGTAACATTCAATGTCTATTGTGAATGGGGGATTCCAATTATCTGTTTCAACTTGCTATATTATTGATTATCAGTAAAATTAGATAGAAATTCTTATTTTCTTTCTAGAAAGAAAATTTTAGAGCATTTAAAGCATAAGAAATGATTTTCTTAATTCAGTTTGGCCTCTGATCTTGGATGGCTGTCATTACAATGCCATTTCAGTTTCGAGGCATACTTAGGGGTTGTTTCATAGCCTGACACCCTAAAACATCTCACTGCCAAACTGTAATCCTCAGGTTATGGAAAGGTGTACATGTACGTACTGGTAGTACATTCTTACCAGCCTCCCTTTTCCATAGTTTGATATGTAGGTAATACAGTTATAATGCTTCCTCTGTCAAAAATGTACAACTACATCCAAAGCAATTCTTCCCCTTTCTTCCATCAGGCCACACCGTCTCTTATATCCCGCTTCTCAGTCCCAGCATTACGTCAAGATCTCCTTGGTGCCTCTTCTACCCTCCGTCTCCTTGCGTTAGGGGGCGAGTCCTGCCCCACACCTGCTACCATTGCCTCCTGGAGGGGTGCAGGAAAACCAAACAGAGTTCTTCAACCTGTATTGGATCACTGAGGTCTCCAGCTGGGCTTCCCGCTTCAAGATTCCAGCAGAGTGGATAGAGGACAGACTAGATTGCCAGTAGAGCAAAATACTCATTATAGTTGCTATCAGTAATATGAAACAATTTCATCTCTTAGCACTGAGTTACAATTATTATTACCTGGGTTCTACACCCACTTGCCCACTTGCCCGGGTGAAGTGAAAACCACAGACGGGCAAGCAAAGTTCAAAATCATTTGCTCGATTGGGCAAGTGATGATTTGAGCCAAGGAATCCATGACATTTGCTCCCGCGACAATTGCTCTGCTATAAATTCCATACACTAATCGAATGACTAACTTCAACCAGGGACTTTACACTATACCCTACCCTAAACCTAATATAAATCCCTATTACAACCCTAACCCTAACCCTATATCTTAGACGAAATAAAGCCCGGAGCAATTGTCGCAGGAGCAAATGTCGGGTCACCGAGCGCAAGACATAAAAATGTGTTATAAGTACATGAATCAGACAAAAAAATATTACACAAGGATATCATCTTGAGAAAACATTACAAGACAGTTGAAATCAAGTCCTCATAAGTTCTGATAAAAGCGAGTTGTTTTTCAAAACATTAACCCGTTCTCGGTTTCTGATCATTGTTGCAGTCCAATATGCAGACTCATTGTAATACTCATTGGCCTCTAGTTACGAAAATAATTTGGTTGCAAGTTTTCTTTCCTACTTTTTGTTTCATGTTTATTTCAAATACTATTTTTTGGGTCTATGTAGAAACAAATAATTGGCTTGACAATTAGATTATTAATTTTACAATCAATTCTTTACTTTTTGTTGGCCAAAATTTAAGGGTGTGCTTATATTCGCGTATTTTAATCTTCCTATAGGCTCATCGTTTAGAGACTCTTACATGTATTAGATCTAGATGATAGTTGCTACTAAAAAAAATAATAATAATAAAATTAGATTCTAACAAATTAAATGAGAAGAAATCCTGGCAAGTGGTTTTTTTCTTGGGCGAGCAAAATTAACTTTCAATCGCCCCAAACTGCAGTTCAAGCATAAAGTTAGACTGTAATTAGTAAAGAATCCTAAACAAAGGGTACCCATTAAAACCAAATACATGTATATATAGGTGTAAAAGCATCTTAACACTTTTCATTTGATATTTAAATACGCCTAAACGTAAATTGTTTGCTTTTTTATTCAGAATTCCATTAGGGATGCACTGAAGACACCATACTTCAAATCCGGGATGAGACGGGACAAGAGGTTACTTCAGGCAAAGGGGAAGTATTATATAGGTGAGCTTTCTTCTTCTATTCATCCATGCTAGTCATTTCATGCAATAGTTAAAAAACTTGTATATTTGTATGACAAATATTGGTATATGAGGTTTACGTTTCTCCTGGGGTGTTTCAACTAGCTTCATCTATTCAAGAGTTATGCACAACTTTACAAATGAATATGAAAGACCAAATAAATGTGATGCCGAAAGTGTTTCTGAAGTTTGACTGTATTTCCCATAATCTTAATTAGATTGTTGCTAAAGTAAAAACTTTCACATTTTTATGCCTCCGCCACCGAAGGTGGTGCCGGAGGCATCATGTTTTTGGTTGTCCGTCCGTCCGTCCGTCCGTCCGTACGTCCCGCTTGCTCGTTATCGCGATATCTCAAGAACCACTTGAGATATCAACTTCAAACTTAGGGATAGTATGTACCACCATAAGAAGATGATCTGATTAGATTTTGGAGTATGTAGGTCAAAAAGGTCAACGGTCACGGAGGTAAAAAATAGTGAAATTCTATGTTTTGAGTTCGTTATTGCGATATCTCAAGAACCATTTGAGATATGAGCTTCAAACTTGAGGATAGTATGTACCACCATAGGAAGATGATCTGACTAGATTTTGGAGTATGTAGGTCAAAGGTCAAGGTCACGGAGGTCAAATAGTGAAATTCTATGTATTGAGTTTATCGCGATATCTTAAGAACCATTTGAGATATGAGCTTCAAACTTAGGTGTAGTATGTACCGCCATAGGAAGATGATCTGATTAGATTATGGATTATATAGGTCAAAGGTCAAGGGTCACAGAGGTCAAGATGTGAAAATCCATGTATTGAGTTTGTCATCGCGATATCTCGGGAACCAGTTAAGATATAAACTTCAAATTTAAGGGTAGTATCTATCACCAGAGGAATATGGTCTGATTAGGTTTGGGGTCACAAGGTCAAAGGTCAAGGTAAAAAATATAATTCTATAAAGCAAAATGAATAGATGAATGTGCGATATTTTTCTGATCTGGCAATGGAGGAGGCATATATTTCGACCGCGCGCGGTCGAGGATACATCTTGTTCACATTTAAATTAAAAGCCTAGTCTAAATTTATTAAATTTTTAAAATTATATTTATAATCATAGGAGGATATGTGCGTGTGTGTTTCCTTGACAATGAAGAACCACTGATGAGAAGTAGCCAGCCAGTCATGAGAGCCACTGGAGATTTGGTAGAGGTCACAGGTAGAGGGCTCTTCTTCCTGGGTCGTCAAGATGATCAGCTCAAACGTCATGGAAAGAGAATACATCTCTTCCATGTCAAGCAGGTATTGTCAAGCTGGTTGTCATTTTAAAGACAGGGAATCTTCAGATTTCATGGGGAGTGGATCAAACTTTGCTGACCCCAGACTTGTTGGAAACAACAGTCTTGAAGCTAAGTTCTGGACCACAGCAAAACAATCTATCCCACGCCAGATAGCTTCGGGCATGATCGGCCAGAGAAAACTGAGATTTAATGACTTTGCCAGAGGGAGGGATGGGTGGAATAAACAAGGCATTACTAAGGTCTGGCAGTGGTCAGGTTATGGATGACATCTGTTACTGGGTAATCATCCATGGTATCAAATTACCCATGGAGTTTGAAGATTCCCTGTCTTTAATACAAGATAATCTTGGGTTCGTGGCGGTAAGGTCTAACTTACAAATGCTTCAGCAATAATTGCTCCAGACTTTATTTCATCTAAGGTGGTGGTTTTGGGTTGCAACAGGGTTTTATGTTGGGTTTAGGACCGTAAAGTGTTTAGTCCTGGGCTGAAGATGGCCATTCAACTAATTGCCATATAGACCATTTGAGAGGGAGGGTTTAATACCGTTTTTATAAATCACCAAAATAATCATTGAGGAGAGAGCTGGGGGAGGCGCATTAAGTGTATTCTTAAAGAAGCAAATGGTATAAATAGCAAGGACTGGCTGATAGACAGTGAACATTTGATGTTTTCACTGCATTTCCATAGTGACTCACTTAGTAACAATATGTGGGAGCATAGGTTAAAATACCTGATTGATATATTCTTTTGTTAAAAGAACCTGCTTATGTGATGTTTAGAACAATGAAGGAATGGTAAAAGAAAAGAATCGCAGAGATGATGAAATGAAATTAATCACTGTTACAGTATTGTTTTTCCATTTAATAGATTTGTTTGCACATTTGTATCTTCTTAGGCAATTGAATCGTGTTCAGAAGTTGATACCTGTGATGTCATCCAAACAGACGGCAGACTTACAGCATTCTACACCCCTGTCATTAACAATCACAACTCTTCTCCATCTCCAGTTGGGAATGTGACAAATTCTCTTAAGACTCCAATAATGATGAAAGACTCTTCATCAAGAAAATCAGAATATTTACAAAGATCATTTTTGGATCTCGTAACATCTACAAATATACCTGAGCAAGATGCAGGAGATTACCAAATAAATCACATTGCAAAAGCTTCTAGAGCATCAGAACCTTTAGACCGATCAGTGACCTTAATGGATAAGGTCATACCACCTTTGAGGAGCATTGCAGATCATGTGAGAGGTGTTCTCCCAAGTCATGCTCTCCCAGACCGGTTTGTGGCCCTTCAGGAACTACCAATCACAAGACATGGTAAGGTGGATACCGCTGCGTTGAAAGAACTTCTCATCAAACTTGAAGCATATGAAGAGAAGGAGAGGCAAGGCAAGATGAGAATCGTAGGCTGTGGTTCAGTGGAAGGATGGAAGGATCTTCTTATACAAGAATGGAAGGTGAGGAATTGCGATTTATATATTGAGCTAAATATTTCAACAAACATGTCTATTGATGGATAAGCTCATACATTGATATATTTAGTATTTCAAGGGATTAAAGAAAAGTGTACACATTGGTGTACAAAATACATCCCTACTTTGACAAAAGGAAGCAATCTATCAATTTTGGGTTTTGATGTTTTCATATTTCAATTTGTGCCATTTTCCTCCTGGCCAAATTTCGGATATGAATGTTTATTCAGCTTACATATATCAAAGGTAAGACATGAGATTACATTGACATCAATGTGAATGAAGAATACACTTTGCTCTGTTACAGGAAAAGTCACTTTTGTTACTTGCTTCCTTTTCTTAAAGTACCGGTAGGGCAGAGTAGGTGATGTAAACTTTTTAAGGAAATTTGATCCAATGGACAAAGTGTCTTAATTTAACTTTTTTTTTCTGTCAACATCCCTTTCTGTCACTAATCCCTCTCATAAAACATGTTTCGTCTCTCCAACAGAACTGTCTATCCTTGGCTGAATCAGAGACCATAAGGGACAGTGACTCCTTTGTGAAGCTGGGTGGAGATTCCTTTCAAGCTCTGCACCTTGTTCAATCTCTGGAAACTTCCCTCGGAGCTCCCCTCCCTGATCTCATGGATGTCCTCTTGCATCAGACATTCCTCAAAGTTCAACAAACTATTAATCAGCATCTTCAAGGCATTGATGAGGGTCAAAGTGAGTCTGAAAGACTTCAAGACACCAATATGGACCGGAAGATAAACTATGATTCACAACATCCAATCCAAAGTTTTCAAAATGAAAAAGTAAATAGAGTAGTTTTTTCCAGCAGCAACAAAGAAATTGTTTCCAGTGATGGTCAAATTAGTATATCAACTCCAACTGCTTCGAGATCTATTGAAACTCCTGATCCAAATATTTCATATTTTAAATGCCCAAATGATAATTCCTTAAAAGTAGACTCTGCAACCAAAAGTATTCCTACAGATGACAATGTGCTTCGTCATCATGGACTCAAAAGGAAAACTACAGATTTTTTGGATGATGCCTCCTCAAAGAAGACGTTATCATGTAGCCCAGAGACAGCGATTCCTTTGAGCCCTAGAAGTGTAGACTCACTACCTGATATCCAGATACAATGTATCGTTTCAGTGAGGAGAGGAAGCCAGGTTTTGCATCACAATCCGTGTCAGGATGGGCCGTCCTTAGGGAAGCATGGACCATGTGTGGAGACATCAGGGATGGTGCAGTCAGAATGCATTTCTAATACATCAGCAAAGCTGTGCTTTGAAGAAATTTGGAAAGTAGACACTGGGAAATGTGTGGACGCTTCACCTCTTGTAGTCTGTACTAGGTAGGTATATTCGTTTTTAGGTAGATAAGGTGGATTTTTAAATACTCTTTGATTTTATTATGTTTGTGAATGTTTTGGAATATGAAAAACCAAATTTGATGCTTAATAAACCATCTTTAATTTCATCAATTAAAGTAGCAATATGCAGATATACTTTATCCTTGTTATTATTAACATTTTGAATGTCAAAGGAAATTTTGGTAACAAATTGAGATTATGGGGGAAAAAGTCGAGCCTCACAAGAAATTTTAGAAATCATGTTTGGCTTTCCATATTTCAAGTTGTTGATAAAGCTGTGTGTAGGTTACATGCAACTTGATGAAACACCCCTGAACAATTACCAACTGTATTAGGGTTACTAGGGGTTTGGGTTAGGGGTAGTTGTACCAAAATATTTTTATTTATCATCAATCTGGTTGACAGAGGTTTGTTAAGTGTGCTAGAGTCTGTGAAAAAAAGAAAAATAATTAGACAGGTGGAATTGACAACAATTCATTCTTATCTCCACAGCTCTAGCCAAACAGTCTACATTGGATCCCATTCTCACAAGTTTGTTGCTATTACTGTGGAAACTGGAAATGTCTTATGGGAGGCCATATTAGCTGACCGAGTAGAATCTTCAGCTTGTCTGTCAGCTTGCGGAAAATGTGTCATTGTTGGTATGAAATTTCACTTGGTCCTTTACATTTACTACATGTATATAACACTGCACCTGGTATTATTAGCAATTTTTGTAGAAATTGTATCAGATCACTTTATAGGCTATGTATTACTTAAAGTAAACTCTTTAAGATAATATATGAAATAAAAGTCTACCCTATAATTCATTTGGTTTTAAAAATAATATAAAAATATGGTGACATGTGCGCCAGGCTTTATTTTGTCTACATTGTAGAGTTGGAGTTGATGTAGGGTTAAGGTTTTATGTTAGTTTATGTTTAAATTGAAACCTAAGGAACTGATTTGATTTCCAAAGTTTTTAAATAAACTATTGAATTAGTGTGATTGATTCATATATTTCAATTGTTTGATATATCATGGTTTTATTTTTCATTCCTAAAATGTCAATATCATCCCTGATGATCATCTCCTACATGTATACAGTCTGTGTCAAATAAAATGGTACAGTGGAAAACATTTTTTTAAAGTATGAAAATTAATCACATTCTAAAAGTATTTGATATTTCCATAAAGTAGGAAAATCAGGCTGTCTTCTACAATTTTTTCATCCCATTTGGTGCTGTAGATCTTGAGATATGACCAGTTTTCTATAATTAAAAAAAAAATTACTTTGTGCATGCTTCTCTATGGGTTTCGCACATAATAGCCATGAATTCAGCACACCAGCACCAAGACAATAGATGTGTGTAATTTCGATTAGTTTGTCACTGTACAAAATTTAGCATAACTTTTGTTTTGCAGAAGCAAATTATACAAAACAAAGTGCATCAGCGAGAAGAATCTTTTGGCTTTAAGTTGGTACCACATTCACACATCATTTGAGAAGATTTCGTACCTAAATATTTTTTCCCGACTACCATTTTTTTTGACACATAATAATAATAATATGTTATGTTATGTTTGCATGATTGTACGCACTTTGGGCCGCTATTGGGAAAGCACATTATAAGTAATATTATTATTATTATATGCCAGGTTGCTATGATCATTATGTGTATGGCCTGTCCGCACTGACTGGAGATATATACTGGAAGTACCAAACTGGAGATGTGATCAAATGCTCACCAATCTGTGATATCATCAATGGATTAGTATACATCGGATCACATGACCATCATATCGCTGCTTTGAAAGTTCAGGTAGATTCTGCTTTCAAATTTTTTCCTTAGGATTAAATTTAACAATTTAATAATAATAATAATAGTTACATTTATATAGCGCTTAATACATATATCCACCTTGGTGTTTCTAAGCGCTTTTAGTGTTAACTAATTATTACCCGGCTTAGCTAGGTTTTACCAAACATACACTCACTGCCAGTAACTAAAGTCTGAAAAATTATGATGTCTAGGGCAAGCATTGCGTGATTAATTGATTCCAGTTAGTATTGTGTAGTAATGGGCAAAGTAAATGAAGAAGTGAAAGATATATCACATAAGTATTAGATACTCTGTCTTACACTATACCAGAATATATGTACAACAACATAATTCCAGTATACATACAATAGAACATATTAGGTACTAGTGTAGTAGAGTGGCCTAATCACTTAACAGGGAATGCCGGCATAGCACAGTTCCTTGAGCTAGCATTTTATCGGTATACATTATCTGTCCCCACTCAGGTTTGAATGGGCACCCCATATGCTTTAGTTCTCTATATTTGGCTGCTAAGCTAGAAAGGGGGTGATGACGTCGAAGCATCATGAGCGTCGCAACGTGATGGACCTGAGTGATTGCAAAGTAACCACCATTATTGTTGCTTTGTACATTTAGGAGGATAAATTCAAGATGAAATGGCGGTCATATTGTGGAGGAGGATCTGTCTTTGCCTCAGCTAGCATCCACCATGCCTCAGGGACTCTAATAACAGCCACTCTCAGAGGAAACGTCACAGCATTCAACAAGGTATTCACTATATTCTCTTTTAGTCTCATGTTCTGCCGCTGACAGACATGGCCGGATAAAGTAAAAGCAAGATATGGATCTTGTTCACTAATTTTGTACTGCATTTTGTTGTTTCTCACACGATTATGTCTGTTAGGCATCGTTGTGTAAACACTGCATATCCACAGAACGCATTTGGGACAACTTTTGATCAAACCACATATTCTCCTTATGGCAAACATTCATAAACTCACATCCATCGGACAAGAGATGAACCTTTAGGTCAGACAGGAATGGGTCCTTTAACTTCCAAGATATTGATGACCGAATATCACCATTTATAAGCCATCATACACATACCTGTGAACACACGGGTTTATCTGGTCACTTTCACTTTTGTACTTTGAAGCATTTAATGTTTAGAAAATGAGTTTTCAGGGTTTTACCTTGGCACATTACTCTATGCACTGACAGCATCAAGGGCCCCCCACAGCTCAGATTTTTGCAAGCCTCTATAAAGTTACAAATTCTATTTAACCTATCAACTTTTGAAATTAGTTTATCTAAAGATGTACATGTACCTTCCCTCATATGATACCACAGGAGTCTGGAGAGAAGAAGTGGTCATTCATCTGCCCCAAACCAGTGTTTTCATATCCTGTTGCTATGGACGATGGTGTTCTTATTGGGTGTGTGGATGGCATCATGTATTGTCTCTCATATGCTGGTATACAGGTAGGTTCAAACCAGTGTTTTCATCTCCTGTTGCTATGGACGATGGTGTTCTTATTGGGTGTGTGGGTGGCATCATGTATTGTCTCTCATATGCTGGTATACAGGTAGGTTCAAACCAGTGTTTTCATCTCCTGTTGCTATAGACGATTGTGTTCTTGTTGGGTGTGTGGACTGCGTCATGTACTGTCTCTCGTATGCTGGTATACAGGTAGGGTCAAAGGTCATGCCATTCGTTTAAAGGTATGCGATTATAGCGTTTACAACTTAAAGAATGCTATTCATTTACTTTCCGCTTCACCTATACATACACATAATACTTAATTGCATGATTCACCAAATTAGTCTTGTCTGGAAGTTGTGAATTTGTAAGAGGGGAGTTAACCCAGCGTTCTGTATGTTTCAAACAGAAACTGCGCAATCATATTTTTAGAAATTTTTGTTTTAATAGAATTGGTGTACCATGATTGGCAAGAGATGAATTATAAAATCCATTTTTAGAAAGTTAAGGACTTAAAACTGGATAAATGAGATGTAACTGATGTAACTGCTCATTTATTTATTTTACTTCTTTGTTTTCATTCTTTCTGACAGCTTTGGACCTACACTGTTGCTGCACCCATCTTTTCATCCCCATGTGTGTATGCACTGCACCTGCTCACCGATCTGGCCCCCAACAACAGAACGCCGTCTCGTCGAATGGTGGTGTTTGGATCCCATGATGGTTCAGTGACCTGCCTTGACCCCTCGACTGGTCAGTTTATGTGGACATCCAAAGTCTCCACCTCGCCTGTCTACTCCACCCCTTTCATCTTCACTAGGAGTGGTTATCACAGGGTAGCGGTCGCATCCACGGATGGGCGTATGTACATTCTAGATCTACATACAGGGAAGAAACTAAATGAAATTGCACTCCCAGGTGAAGTGTTCTCATCACCTGTTGTGATTGAGGGTAAAATGATTATTGTAGGGTGTAGAAATGATTATGTCTATTGCCTTGATTATTAAGAAGCAGCTATGAGGATATAGATATTGTTGCGATCGTCTGTCACAAATCAATAAAAAATCAAACAATACTAAACTACGAATACCAATACCAATACATCAAAATATAACATGTGTAAAAGAAATAAAGAACTTTCAACTTCTATCCCTGTTGATTATCACCACTGGTGTGGTTTGGGCCCATCTTTTATTATTACCACTGTATTTGCCACATACATCTTGAATCAGGCCATCTTGTTGTTGATGTATCCCAGAATAAACTAGCTATCTATCCATTATTATATGTCATCTATGGGAATCTCCAGTTCCTCCTGAATCATGTGATTGATTCGCACGGATACCCTGGCTTCTTAGAGTTCCATTCTTG
Organism: Paracentrotus lividus; assembly: GCA_940671915.1. Lineage (NCBI taxonomy): Eukaryota > Metazoa > Echinodermata > Echinoidea > Camarodonta > Echinidae > Paracentrotus > Paracentrotus lividus. The sequence goes on from CALNVZ010003428.1 coordinate 36,779,422, forward strand.
GGATGGAAACCTCCTTCAAAGGTGCTACAAACTTAATCTTTACTTGATACTCTTGATTAAGTTGATTTCTGACATGCTTTAAGATACTAGTACTAGATATAGCTGCTTTACCTAGTCTGATAATCCAGTCTGTATTTCGGAACAGTCCATGGACAGAAACATTTTGTCCAAATGGTCTGGGAGTATTTTGGAAGGTACCATCCAAAAACAAGATTTCGCATTATTGCATGGCAATTAATTCATTTGCAAATACAGCACCACCTGCCTGGTTGTCAAGATGGAGTTTTCTTCTTTTCCAATTCCAGGACTCTCCCCACACTCTCTTTTTTGCCATCTAAGGTAAGAGACGGTCCCATAACCTTTCTCGCTGGCTTCACAAAAGTGATGTAAGGTGTTTGATTTTTCCTCGAAAGCAACGGGTTGAGTAGTTCTGCTCTCCACTTTCGCTACTTGATAGACAGGTCTTTGGGAATCTCAGTATACCAGCTTAGCTGAGATCTGCCCAACTCTTAATAGATGCTTGGCTGGCAACAAAACAGATGAGACACATCCTATTGTGTCGTAGACTGAACTAATGGTGAATAAGATTTCTTTTCAGGTTTGTTCTTGAGGTCTATTTTCACACCAAGAGTGTCTGCATCTGTAGACCACTCATTCCTCAAAGCTCTTTCGTTTAGGTCATGTTTCATGTTGAGATTCAGTTCTCTTACACTCTTAGCTCTTTCCTCTGGGGGTAATGGTCTTCAAGACCTCTCGTTTGTTGGACTTCCATTTGGTCAGGTGAAATCTATCGCCTTTGCATATCTCAGTCAGGCTTGACACCAACTCGACAGCCGCTTAGACACTGGATGTAGAACACAGGCACTTATATACATATAAATTTCTATTCACAGTGTTGACTACTTTTTAGGGAAAATGGTGTCTCTGATCTAATGCTGTTTTCTTCAAGGCAAATTTGGCGACATATTGTTCAGAAAACATGGATGTTTTCTATTACTATGCTTCGTTAGAGGTTGTTTGATACCATTTTCCCACCAAAGGAATTTGAGCAAATCTATTCTTCCGTGGCACTCTGATCTGTGTCTGACAATTCCCTCTATGTCTGACATCAGTGCCACCATTTCTTGTTGGAATCTGGTAAGTACTCCCAACAAGTTGTTTGTTAGATCAGGCTCCCGGTTTATACAGAACCCTCCATATTCAGCTGAGTTATCGAAAACTGCTCAAAGCTCCTTTTTCGGAGGATGAACAACCCCGTGATGAGAAAGATAGCACAGCTCTCCATCCTTTCTCTCTATCTCCTCATCTGGTACCTTCTCCATGTATCCTTTCTTCTCCATGGATTCAACTAAAGCTGTGTATTCCCTTTGGAAATCTGGTTGTTTCTCAAACTTCCTTTCTTATGTCTCACTCGTGTGGATGTGATTGTCATTCTCTTCTTCATGCCGCAATGTGAATGCTAGTTTCTTTTCCAGTGCTATCATACATGAATTACTCTGTATAATTTGAGATATGGTATGTACCCTCATTCCCAATAGAGTTTGGTTCAGGCCTTTAGATTTCTTCAGCCATGCAATAGGTGGCATCATCTATTAAACTGTATTTCTCCTTCTGCTTGCCTTAGATTCTTAGATACTATCAATCAAGGCAATCTGTGCGTGGTCTGTAATGTGAATGATCTTTTTATCTTAGCATATCAACAGTTTTACCTCTACCCTTTTCAAAAACATGTACATTTTAATTGTGCTTGTAGTTTCCAATATTCCTAGCTTTTTGTAGCAGTAACTCTTTTTCCTTCTAGTACGTTTTTTTTTTTTTTTCTTCTTCTTCTTCTTCAATCCTCTCCATTTTGTCTCCTTGCAAGGGAATTATTACATTTATAAGGGCACTTAATACAGTTGTCGCAAAGCACACATATTTTGTCTGGTTAACCAAGTTTCTAACTATATCATTATCGAGATGCGTACCAGCATAATACAGGTACCAGTCATCCTGTATTCTTTTGTTGTGTTGAAGAGATTTCTAGCAATAACCTGTCCTCCAGATATTTTTAAAGAGGAGGCCTCATAAGCGACTTGCAGATCTGGAAGAAATTTGTCTTCCATCATGACTCCTTTTTAATACATAGCCTACCTCCACAGCTTTCATCACTTTGTTGATTTCCAAATGTTGTTGTGAATATGATCTATTTTTATGGCCATGTGTCACAAGTTGGGGTATTGTAAAAGGGTGGAGGCGTTACATTTTGAAGGGAAAATTATCACATTTTTTCACATAGCATGAAAATGATGTACAGTCATAAGCTGTGCAATAATTCATATTGTAGATAATTTATCAGGCTATATGTCTGTGAAGTTTCAGCTTCGTTATGCTCAGAGTTTTAATACAAAGATACTTTTAGTGGAGTAGGGTAAGGGGTGGAGGATCCTACGGTGGAAGAGCCTACGGTGGAGGCACGTGTTAAAGCATAGGGAATTCCCATTTTGTTACTTTCTTATTGTTTGCTGCAGTATATCTTTGCAGCCAATTGGTCTTATGGGTTGAGTGATATTTCATTCTCTTGGGAATTTATGTGGTTCTAGATAAATGTGAAGAAGATTTTTCAAGAGTAATTTAATCAATTAATTAATCAATTAAAACAAACTTAATGCACACATCCTCATAGACAATGCATTGCAGGCATCAAAAATTGCCACATACAATTTTATAACAATAATTGTCATTTTTTTTGCCATTTTTTTTTTTTGCATGCATGTAAAAACACAATTAAGTGGAAACATATTATTTGCAATAAACTTTGTTTGAGTTGTAATCCAAGTGTAAAGGACAGGATTTGATGCCATTTTGCACAATTTTCTTCTTATTTGACATCCTGTAGCGCGGTTGGAAAACATAATTTTGTATTACAAGTTTATATTTTTTAGAAGCATAGCGTCTTATTTATACAATCCACGATGATTCATTTCATTTGGTGAAAGGATTAAGAAATTATTCGCCGGTAAAATTGTGAAGTTTTTCAAACCAAATTTTCTTGTAACACTCTGTATATCTTTTATGACACACCTTATACAGGCACAAAAATATGTTAATCATCCTCCTTTCAATCTCTGCTTTCAATATATATATACTTTTATACATGTCTGACTTACTACTAAGAAACTAGAGATGTTTGATTGTGACAATGTACATTTCTACAATTTTTTGGACATGTAACGCATTTTTCCACCCAACTCATGACATGTGGCCTTATTAGTATTGTACTCCACATAAGTAATATGTTATCAGATGGAACCCATTGACTCAACCAAAGTGACTATTCCAAGTTGTTTATTTCATCCAATATTTCCAAATATTTACGATAAGTTCCTCTGGTTGAAGATTGTTGGCGTGGTGAATAGTGACGTCACCCTTGTTGCGATCTCATACATGTCCCACGTATGTTGAACGTTTTGCATGACAATTTCTGAAAGGAACTGTGATTGAAATCATATTTCAATTGAGCTATGGTTCCCTTTGCGGAAATGCTCTGTCCTTGAAAGTAACATTGTTGCAATCTTTAAAAGGGGATGAAATTAAGAAGATATCAATAAAAATAAAAAGTTAATTTTCTATCGGACACCCCTCACCTGTTGCCCCCCTCCTCCATTAAGAATATTGTGAATATTCTAGAGGACATTGTCCTCTCGAAGTGTGTTGAGCTTTTGCAGATATGGGGCAGATTGTTGCCTTTTTACATCCTCTTCAAATATCAATGTTTGGTCGCTACACCATGATACAGGTCTAATACAGTGTGAAACTGCATTCTCCGAATCCAGAAACTCTGCTGGGAAATCAAGTATGTTTTGTGCTTTAGTGTTTAAATATCAATTACAGTGTTGTTACTTACTAAAGCATGCTGCCTAGTTGAAATACAAAATAGCTGCTATTCTTCTCTTGTGTCAATGAGATTTCTAGCAGTAAGCTGGACTCGAGCTTTATGCAAGTGGAACGGCCTCAAAATCGAAGGAATTTTGTCTTTCGCCATGACTCCTCGTACATACCCTGACAGAGCTTACCCTCTAACATAGCTCTCACCATTGTGTTAATTGCCACATGTTGTTGTGAATATGATCTATTGTACTCCACATAAGTTGTACTTATGGGCAATATTTTATCAGATGGAACCCATTGACTCAACCAAAGTGACTGTTTCAAGTTGTTTATTTCATCCAATATTGTTGGTCCAAATGTTTACTATAAGTTCCTCTGGTTGAAGATTTTTGGCAAGGTGAATAGTGATGTCACCCTTCATATCAAGCAACAGAGGAATGTCTTGTACATATCCCATTTCAGCTGTACATTTTGCATGACGTTTTCTTGAAAGAACTATGATTGAAATCATTTTTCAACTGAGCAATTGTTCCCTTTGCGGAAATGCTCTGTCCTTGGAAGTAACATTGTTGCAGTCTTTAAAAGGGGGTGAAATTAAGAAGATATCAATCAATCAAAATTAAAAAGTCAATTTTCTATCAGACACCCCTCACCTCCTGCCACCACCATTAAGGATATTGTGATTATTCTCGAGGAAATTGTCCTGCCCAGTCATTTGAGCCTTTACAGATACAGCGTAGCTTGTTAGCACACCTACACCCCCTTCTGCTGACAATGTTTATTCAATACACCATGGTACAGCTCTAATGTAATGATGAGACACTGAATTCTTCAAGCCCAGAAACCCTGCCGGAAAAATCAAGTATATTGGACATTATGCTAATACAAGTGCTTAGATATCAATTACTTCAGAGAAATGTCATATCTCTCACATCAGAAGCTCTGTGTTCAATTATACCTAAGATGTATAGCCATAACTGGTGGACATAATAGGCCTTGCCAATTGAGAATTTTATCAATGGCTGGTTTTCATAAAGGTCAAAAGATACCATCAGAGTGGTTGGACCCTCCTTGTTTGCCAGCATCTTGTAGAATATCTTTGCCCACATCTTGTGAACTTGTAATTCAGTCACAAGAACTTTTCTCTTGTCCTCATTTATTTCATGGTTAAATGGCCAGATAAGTTCAAATGTGAATATGAAAGTTTATTAACAACCCATTGTGTCGTAGCTGGTTAGAATTGCAACCTTCAGTTATCTTGGTTTTTAGCTCTCTGTCCATTGAATTCACATTTGGTTGCTATGTGCCAATAAGCTGAATTTGAGCTTTATTCAAGTGGAACGGCCTCAAAATCGAAAGAATTTTGTCTTTCACCATGACTCCTCGTACATACCCTGACAGAGCCTACCACCTAACATGAGCCATATATCGCAATGGTCTTTTTCAGAATTATATTTTGAATATTCGCTTATATTCTTTTGCAGTCACCAGCTGCCGGCCAGATTGTTTAGATGACGGGTCTCACATACATTTTACAAAGTAATGCTTACCTTTCAAATTTATCTCTAACCTCCAGGAATCAATAAATGATCCGTATGTCGCAATAGTCTTTTTTCAGAATCCGCTTATACTCTTTTGCAGTCACCAGCTGCTGGCCAGATCTCTGCCGGTGTTTTTGATAACAAGAGTATATGAACTATACCTCTCCACAGTTATTCTTGAGAATACGCTTGTACTCTTTACCAGTCACCAGCTGCCGGCCAGATCTCTGCCGGTGTTTTTGATAACAAGAGTATATGAACTATACCTCTCCACAGTTATTCTTGAGAATACGCATGTACTCTTTACCATTCACCAGCTGCCGACCTACTTTCTGGAGGTGTTTCTGGTAACACAAATATATAAAACATACCTCTCAGGTTTTTGTGTAGTATATGTGCATGTTTGGGCTATAGGGATGGAGTGCGTCCGCAACTCCATCGACCTGATGCTTTGGAGTGTGGGACCAGCACTGGCTAAAAGCACGACTACTGATACTGACATACTTGATGACTATAAAGCAATAAATAAGTAGGCCAAGGCATGAGTTCCTAATCAAAACCTGTTTTATATTCTGTATACGTGATGCTGAGTTGGGTTTGCACGTGGTTTGATGATCTGCTTTTTTGTGGAGGAAGTCAATCTCATTTATACCCTGACGTTATCAGGACTCCAAGCTGCATTTGCACCTCTGTGTAGTACTGATGAGTCTTTTTGAGGGTCAGCCTCTACAGTTTTCTGTATGTAGCTATGGTTTTGCGGTGTCTGGGTTTCATGAGAAATAATATAGAGGGCTCTTGTCTCGGCGCTTCTTAACTGTAGCATCCACAAGATACAGCCCATCGGGACTTGCAGCCAAAAAGGCCTTCTCATTGTCGAAACAGTCTCATTCTGTGATACAAAGAAGAGTGAAGCGGCTTTATCTTCTTGAGATACATCACCTGCCTCCTCTTCCATTTCTCTAACCATACTTCAGGGTAGGTTTGTTCATTGGAGAAGCCCCTCTGTTACCCGCGCAACGATTCTCTTGACAAAAGTAAAGGATCACGGGCAACCATTATCTCCCCTTTGTATGTGATCGCATTTTACGATAAAGGAACCACTGGTTGTTTTGTGGCCTGTCCCTGTGTCAGTTCTTCTATTTGGCAATGTTGTTTGGTGGTAAACTGGCACTTGAGCTGTAAATTCAAACCGACGCGCAATCACAAGCCTAAAGATGGCAGAGGAAGTTCTTCCCTTTGCCATTGTCTCTCATCATTTTTCATTCTTTTTTTTTTCATCAATGAATTAGCATCAGGTTTTCCTCTGCCATAATTCTTTACATGTATATGACACACAAAAAATTAATAACGTCTAATATGGTGTCTAGTAGGAAGTTTCCAACGGCACTTTTCTTTTGATTTTTATGGTTAGCACGCAACATAAATAATGAATATTTTTATGTTTTGACTCAATGTTGGGAAGATACATACAGTAAGATTGGATGGTGGAATCTTACTATGTTCGATAAGTAGATTATAACTCATCTTTCAAGTGGGGTAGTTCAATGGCTTACCATCAAAGATAGGAGGTTCTGGCAACAGCAGACGATGAAGAAGAAGTGTATCTCTCAAGTCTCTAGCAAGCTCTACTTCAACTGAAATATCTGTAACTTTAGGTGGGTGAGAAGGCGCAACATATGACTTAGTCTGTGTAGGAGTGTGTTGTGCAAGAATGTTCCCTGGAGATTCATGTACAGACTTGTCACCGTGTACATCTGATCTTACACTGGATTTATCAAGACACTGTGTCTTCAAGATGTCGAAGATTTCTATTGTCACTAATGTATGATCCCTTTCAACTTCATCCAACTGAGTTATGATGTCCTCGTCTTCATTGCATACAGCAGTGTAATCTTCTTGAGCGTCTATCAGTTTGTCCATACAAACTTGTAGGCCATGTCTACTCTGCTTAATGGTGTTGTAGTGTCCTCAGTGTACTGCAATACAATCAACAAGATGATCAGTGAAATAATTGCATCTATTATTATAATACTTGGTTTGGCTTATGGCATACCAGGTCCTTGAATTCATCTTTACAAAATTCAGGAATCTCTTTGAAGAGATAGCGTCTGCGATCTGCACTAAGGCCAGGAGGTTGTATCACCCGAGGGAGAGTTAAAGGAGGTGAGGAGCGGCCAATCTTGTATGACTGTTCAGTGCTATTGACTCTTTCCTTGTAGAAAACCACACCAGGCTGTTCATGATCAACACAGAAATGCTGGTATGATTTAGTATTGGGAAAGAGCTGTGCGTCTCATAGCCTGTTTGGCAAGGGGTGTCTGTTTTCTTGGACGCAGTCATCTCGAAGTGTTCAGATTATGAGCAATCACTCCAAAAGAAAAAAGGTCCATATCTTTATACGTCACTGCATAAATTCATAAGAATGTTATTTACAAAGAAGATTTATACTGACATACAGAAAAGAGATAATAACGTGAGCAATATAACATTCTAGGAAATTGGAAAATGGGATATATTAAACTGATAAAATATACGAAATATAAAAATATAAAAATGTTCAATTGTAATGTCACAGAATTACCAGATCATCATTTATATCTATATTAGTGTTTTACTTTCAAAATTTATCATATATGGCAAAAATATGATGGGACTCTATGGGAGAAACTCATAATAAAAATCTGAATTAATACAGAGTATATTTTGGGGGTCAACTTTAATAAGTTTCTTCATGTCCACCCGTTTACCACGGGTAAACTGCTACTGCAACATTGCCTGAAGACTCAATCTCCAAGTCACTCGTGCTCATCATACACTTTTGATTTGCCCAATTCTCTGATTCAAACTTATGAGCGGTTGTTTCGCTTTACTCCGGTGCGGTCTATCACAAATAGAGCTGTTACTGGGGTCTATCTTCAGGGCCTAGATGGTCGATAACGAAGTCTGCTTGTCAGGTCAGCCTCTGAATCGTTCACCCTCTTGATCATCAGTTATATAGTACGCCGTCCCAGTGGAAAGTACAATATCTGGGCTCGACACAGACTTCGACCTGAGAGCAATAGAAGCCAGAATCCACCATCATCTAACTAGAACAGGGGTTGACTCTCCTGAAATACATTTAGGTGAGTTAGACAAAAGTGGGTCTGACCATGCGGCTTGTATGAGCCATTTGCTGAATAAGATGTGGTAAATCGCAGGGCTTTCCATGCAGGAATGACAAAGGATTTCTGCAATCGCTGGTTTACCGGTAAGAGAGCCCTGTCATCGTCTCATTGTATTGATCAAGCTTCACATTGGTTTAGCTTGAATCATTTCGCATTGTATGGGTTTTCTGGTTTCGCTTCTTTGTGGATACATTCTGATTCCCCTGATCTTTGCTAGTCAAATTGGACTGAATGATTCGCCAATGTCAAAGAATTTCAGACATCATACTGGCTTTGAAAGTCTAGTGGTGACTTCTTTATTGGCTCTTGTTCTATGTTGGTTTCATAGATTTTTCTAAATGAATAGCTCATTCTGGCACGCTAATGATGGACAGGTTGGGTTTCGTTTCTCGGGATTCAGCTTTTGGTTTTGTCTTTATTTTACTGATTGCTTCACACACAATAATGTCAATGCTCTCTCATTTTCCCTTTTTTTTTTTTGGCATATACTTCGACATGTAAGTCATGCTAATCATGCGTTGAATAATCTTGGGAGAGTGTTGGCCTGTTTAGCATCACCTGAAAGTCACAAAGTCTTGGGATTTGTAGGGTGATAACTTAATGTTGGGAATAATACATGATAAATAAGTTGCTGAATCTTTTTGGTTAGAGGTAAATCGAAAAGATGATAAGTACGGTCTCTATTGTGGGTCTGTTGAGGTAATGTTGCGTTCTGCGTATGGCTGATCAGGTTACGTTGGATCCTTTGCATGTTGATATTTTGTATTCTCCGTCATATGACTTCGTCAATGAGGTGTTGTATTTCTTTCGTCTGTTTTAGGTTGCTTATTGGGTCTTTCTATTCATCGTGAGTCATGTCACTCAGTACAGTAGCAGCAGTGTCTCGCCTTTCAGACATACATGAATGACTAATAGTTTGTTCTGAACCTGGCCTCTAGTGAAAATTTCTTTGTTGGCAGCTTGCAAGGACTCAAGGCATGCTGTGACTGACGTGTGTGGTAGAGATATCATTGCGGCTTTAGAGTGAGGTCACTGTTCAGCTTCCTGGGTATAGTTTCAATGATAGAGGTTGCCAAGGGAAAAGTGGGGCAACTCTACTAATAGAAAGATAAAATCAAATATTGTTATAAATTTTTATGTAGTGAAGTTTATTAGGCTTGCAGATTGTGAGAAGGGTATAGGTATTATTTTGTTTGAGAATAGTCTTATTCCTGATGGTGGATATTGTCTTATTTTTTGGGATGGCCTGATGATTATCTTTGACTATTTATTGGCACATTCGCGTATTGTGGATGTTCCCCACGAGAGCCTCTTGCTCATGATACTGCTTGCCTGTTACTGGAGCGCGGGGACGTGGCGGATGAGTACTGTGATTGTCAAAGTTTGCTCAGGGGATCCGGAGCGATGTCTGTTGGCAGCAGGGAGAGGCTCGGAATTGTAATCGTGGGACCGTTTCATTGGGGTATTCGTTTAGTTTTTTGAATGGTTCTGTTGCAGTGCCGTGCACTGTTACTTGTCAGGGGCTACTTCAACTCTTTTATTCCTTTCATTATTCTGGGCAAACGATTTGTTTTTTTCAAATTTTTATTTTTGTCCTTTGAAACTTTTAGCGGTATGTTTTTACCTTTTTTGCACAAGGTCGGTTTTTATTCCAGTGGATTTTTGTTCTTTTTTTTTCTTTTTTTTTTTTTCCTGTCGGATGTATATTTTGCTTTGCATTCTTTACCATAGTCAGTCATCCACGGCATTGTTATCTGCGACTCTGTCGGTTTGTTCTTTTTTCGGCAGATGCCAACAGCAAATGTTTCACGTAATGCAGAGTAGAACGTTTTTTCGTAGCGTCTGATAAGGGAGACCACTGACTGCTGTATGTGGAGGGTGACGCCAAGCGACCACCCGGAGAGAGTTCCCTCTTGGCAGACCCAAGGCAGACTTGGCCAGAGAGGTCACTGGGACTTCTTCGATGAGATCTTGGACGACAGTGTAAAAGATATCCAACATTGGCAAGGAGTCCCATACGTGACTCAGACTCAACCGCCAGGATTCAAACATCAATGGCATGGGTGTTATTATTTTATTTTCCATATGTTATCTCAAATTATATTCAGGATTGATTTAATTTCACGCCTGTATTGTATCTGCGTAGTCCGCTGACCCGCCGGGAGGACACGGTAAGGTGAGTAGGTAGTTGTCGAGGTACGTGGTACTGGTATCTACGAGTGCGGTAGCAGACACGATAAAGGTGCCCAAGTATGACTTCGACTCAGGAGTTTGGTATTCATATCTCGTTCAGGTAAATCATCCTCTAGAACGATGACAGATCTAGCACCACAGTCGAGCTGCGCGCTTAATGTCATCCAAGCGTTGGTGAGCTAAGGCCTGACGCGACGCGGGTAGGCCAGCAGCTCTGGCTGTATGTTCTCGCGGAGATTATTATCGCAGAAACAGTCGAGCAGTGTGTGGGATGCTACGCCGCGGTGCTAGCAGATTTACTAAGTGTAGTCGGATCGCAAGGATTCCTGGTACATCAAATCAGTGATATGTCAATTTCTCATCCTGGGAGCGAAGTTAGGTAGAGGACAAACCAGGATGCAGAGTGAACGCTGTGCACTACTTCATCTGTGACAGTGCCGGTCTTAGCCAGGAGTAATACGTATGCAAGAGGTAAGAAGGGTGTCGATGTGCAGTCTCTCCTTTCAGTGACAATCTCGTCGCCGGACAAAACAAAAACTATGCAACTGGTGATGTTGAATCATGTCTTTCCAATGCGAGGGCGATTCCTACATGCCGGGTCATAGACACTGTGGTAGTGCTTATCATGGCTTGAGGTGGCCAGGTTAGGAGTGATATAAACCGAGGCAGCTTGCTCTGTCGTTACGCTGAAGGCGCTAGAGATGGTGATCGGTATGCCACTATTACGATAGACCTAATTATTGAGTTCTCTTGAGTTGAGACGGGAACCAATCTGAGCCTTCCACTGTCGGCGGGGACGTGTGGTAGATTGAGTGTGCGCGAGGAGGAGGGGACACTAGTCTGGGCCTTGCAAATGGGACTTGTGGAAAGTAATCGGCGAGTGGCATGCCCGGGAACGGGATTTGGCATGCCTTAGAATGTGAAGGGTAGGAGTACGTTGAGAGGGTTACAGTCAGGACCGACGGCTGCACCATTTAAAATAACAAGAAGCCAAGAAAGGTGAAAATCCTGACTGCTCCATCTCAATGAAAGTTTGTCCCAAAACTCTGGCCAACCAGGCAAACGGAGATACACAATCCTGCAAGAGAGGGAAGAGAGAATGGGCAGGCAATCAACGTTTGAAGGATCCGCACAGGAAAATTGTGTGAAGACCTGCAAAGAATGAGAGAGCAGTAAACAGGCTTGCTCCTAGTGGTTTAGGCTATAACATTTGAGAATGTTGTTCATTGCCAGAAACGGGGTTCCCCACACCACTTGGCCTGTGTCAGCAAAACTACTGTTTCTTGCAGCGGAGCTCGCTTGCATGCTTATCTGGATGGATTTTTATACATTAACCACTGATATGGGATAAAACCAATGTTGTTTACAACTGCACCTACATGGTATCAATGTACATTGTAATAAGACAATATAGTACGAAAATAACAATTTTGATTCTCCTTATGGAGTTGATAGCGGCAGGTCGCCAAGCTATTTTGTGAGGGTAATCATTAATGGAAATTTTCTAGAGCCAAAATAGAGCTTGTTTTTGATAATTTATGATTAAATGAAATCTGCTATCCTTAGACCCAAGAGAAGAAGATGAATATTCCCGGCTTACATGACTTTCTAGATGTCAGACAATTGGTCTTGGGAAATCGCATCTTGGCAATATTTACGAATTGTTTCCCGCGGTCCTACTGTCTGGAAGTCGATAACTCCGGAACAGAAGAATGGTCACAAAATCTATTCCTTTGTGTTTGTTCTTCAAATGTAGGTATATGCTAGAAAACATAATCACTTAGGAAGCATCTTTAACGTTTGTTTCTTATTCAAAGTATTGTTAATGTTCAAAATGAAAATAGATGTAGAATTCTGTTATAGGGTATCATTTGTGAATCTAGTTTAGTAAAGAGTAAATGCATAATTGAAATTTGATGAGTCATTACTATATTTTGTTAATCTTTTTTTTGGTTTTGTTGTGTTTAAATTTTAATTTTTGTTTAATTTTCGTTTTTTTTTTGATTATTTTTTGTTGGTCTGATATTTAATTTGGAGCTAGTTGATATTCTGATTATGTTTATTATCTATTAGTTGATTTTTTTACGTCATCTTGTGGTGTTAGTGTCTTATCGTTTGTATGTGATGGGAAATACGTCTAGAGCAGTAGCATCAATGTAAGTAGAGTGCGTGTACGCCTCCGCATTAATGTCGCTGGGCTTGTTAGTGGTATCTGTTATTTTCTGCTTTTGCCCTATTGTTTCTTGCATATGCTTAAGTTCTTATGTTAGTTTACTACAGGCTATGCATGGTATGTCATTTATAGAATTTGATAGTTTGTCGTTGTCTAGTGGGACCTATTGGTCCACTAATTTCTCATGTATTTTTTCTTTGTGTGCCTCCTAGTAACGGATATGTGCTAATTGTTGTTGGGATTTTGATTTTCATATCTAATGTTATTTTTTTTTTTTAGTGCGCATTCCCAAATTTTTAGTACCCGGAATTTCGTCTATACCTTATATCCGATGTAATGTTTTTTTATTTATGGTTTTTTTTTTATTTGTTTTCTATTTTTGCAATGACAAATTTTTTCTTTTTTTATTTTTGTTTTTTGTAATTAGCTTATTTTAGAATTTTTTTTTCTTTTTTTAGCATTCTTAGCGTTATGTATTATTTCTATACTATAACCTTGTTTTTGTTTTCTTTTTCATTTTGTTCCTATTCTATTTGATTTATTACTGACATTTATTGTTTAATATATTGAATTTTGTTTCTTTTTTTTTGTCGTACCGGGGTTTATTTTTTCTTTTTCCTGCATCTTTCTTTAAACAACAAAGGCTCAGGAAGGTCTGACGAGTTTCTATGATGGAGCGTCTTCTACTTCAAAGGGGCTGTATCTCTACCCAGCACATCTTTTCTATTTTTTAAAGTTCCGATGCCATGTGTTGGTCTTTTTTTTGGCTAAGGTTCGTTCTGCCATTTCAGGCAGAATTGTTTTTCCTAGAGCAAAGAGAGACAGAAATTGTATGTTTGTATGTCTGAAGAGGGATGACGACTGACTTGGCGTATCGTGGAGGTGACCATGAGCCGAGATAATAGAAGTTCCATAAGCAACCTTGAAACAGACTGAAAGAGAATACACAAGATTCATTGACGAGATCATTGGAGAAGTACAAAATATCCAACATTGGAAGGAGGTCCCAATAACGTGATCAGACCAACGCAATCCAACCTCCCCATCAATCAGGGTACTATCATCTTTTTCATTTTACCTCTAACAAAAAAGATTCAGCAACTTTATTACACAATGTATATTTCCCAACATTAAGTTCACCTAAAATACCAAGCTATTTGATTTTCAGGTGTGCTAAACAGGCCAACACTTCTCTCTAAGATTATTTTTCACAGCATGATAGATGTGACTACATGTAGTTATGCCAAAAAAAAAAGGGAGAAATGGAGGACGCATGACCAATATGTGGTGAAGCATGCAAGTAGAGAGATAAAGACAAAAACAATAATGCTGGAATCCCAGAAGAAACGACAACCCAAACCTGTCCTGCATTGTGTCAGATGAGGCATTTCATTTAGAAAAGATCTAATGAAACCTTACACATGAAGGAACAAGACCCAAGAAGAGAGAGTTCACCACTAGACTTCAAGAGCCAGATGAGTGGTGGAAAATGCCTTTGACATTTGGGCGAATCATTTCCAGGTACCACGCCACCTCTGGGTGCTAGCACAAATACGTATCAGGGGTGAATCAGAGATGGTATCCACAAAGAAGCTGAACACGTAAACCAATACAATGCAAATGATTTTCAAGCTAACACAATGTGAATCTTGATCAAACAGATGAGATATGACAGGGCTCCTCATACCGGAACCAGCGATATTTGCAGGAGATCCTTTGTCATATCCTGCATGGAAGCACGCCGGTTTGACATCTTGATTCAGCAAAGTGCATATCAGCGCATGGTCAGACCACTTTCTTATCTGCAACAGATTTAAGGGTCAAAACCCTTGTTCTAGTTGATGATGGTGGATCCTGGTTCAGTCAGTCGGAGTTGGCGAGGGATGTTAGAGTAAAAGGGAGGCGTGGAATATCTGATGATGAAGAGTGAACGAAGGCCTACCACGAGCAGGCTATGACAGCGACACCGAAGATGAGACCCATCAAGCTGTACGCAGTGGGAAGAGCCTCCAGTAGAAGCACGCTCCAAAGTTGAAAGAGAAGGCAATCAAATGTGATTGTACCATGCTTGATGGTCGGGCAATGTGCAGAGCAGTTCACCCTGGAGCAACTTATAAGGTACAATGTATTTACCGGTATTAATTTCAGATTTATTATGATGTTTCTGAAGCCCAGTCATCATATTTTGGCCTATATGTAAATTCTTGAAGAGTAAACTAATATG
Organism: Paracentrotus lividus; assembly: GCA_940671915.1. Lineage (NCBI taxonomy): Eukaryota > Metazoa > Echinodermata > Echinoidea > Camarodonta > Echinidae > Paracentrotus > Paracentrotus lividus. Next base: position 36,794,587 of record CALNVZ010003428.1, read on the forward strand.
AGATAATAAATGACAGGATTCTGTGACATTCATTTAACATTTTTTATTTTATATTTTATATTTTTACATTTAATATGTATCCATTTCAAATTTCCTAGATGTTTGATATTGGGGAGCACATGGTTTCATTTATCTTTTCTTTGTCTATGTATAATATTATTGTTAATACAGGTTTGAAGATTTGCAGTGGACGTAAAGAGATGGACCTTTTTCTTTTTGGAGTGATTGCTTCAAATCTGAACACTTCCGAGATGACTGCAGGTTCCAAGAAAAGGAACAGCCTTGCAAACAGGCTAGGATACGGGTTTCAGGTATGGACATAAGATACTATGCAGGCAGATGTTTTTTTACATCATGGGTATCGATCTCCTCGGTGGCAGATGATGACAACTCACTTCAGAGTAAATGGGCCCATTCCTCATCATCAAACAAGTTAAGTGTATTTTTTGTAGTGGACTTTAAATCAAAGGACATGATATTTTTATTCATATTTCATTTCTTTTTGTATTAAACCTGGGATACATTTTATAGCACTGTTGTGTTCAAGAAGGACAAAAACAACAAAAATAATGATTTTTTTTCAATCATCATTTTCTCAGATCAAAGTTCCTGAAGCAGTAGAAAGAAGTGTCGCTACGCCGTCAAGAAATGCATCTTGCTGCAGCAAGACGAGAGAGAGAGACCACTACAACAGCTCTGGCAGGGATCAAAGGATGTTTCCAAAGAGCTGGAATCACACATCTCCGACCACTCCAACCAAACTCCAAGCCTGATCCTTTCATTATAGTTTTGATTTTGCGCAACAGGTCCACTACCACACAATCCTCAGCAGCCAGGTCCCATATATTTCAAAACCACGGCAGATCATGTGTAGTGACATGAGGGCTGAGTTGTGGAAAGGGGGTGAATGTGGTAATCAGCTAAATTCATCATTTCTTTGAACACTTATGGGATCGAGGAACAACATTTGCAGCTGCTGACAATTGTAAGGCCAAAACAAAAACAACCTAATGCTCCAGACCTCGGCGTGGCAACCTCTAGTGGGCTGCATAAATCAGCAGAAGTGTCCTTTCTTTTGGTTGGACACATTAAGTTGCACAGGACTGGTGCTTTGGATTGTTCAAGCGTTCATACAGAAGGACTCATGTTCCTCTTTGCAGGAAAATAGCCGATGTGTTACTGCATCTACAGCTAAAGGTTATCAACATCCCACAGCTTGCTGGGAAACGAGGTGAGGTGTTTGTGCTTGTGTATGGACTTGGGCTGACCACTCATGGTCTTCTTCACTATCGGAATCCAGCGATCTATTCG